>OX377202.1:101864171-102099293 GCA_947396885.1 Heligmosomoides polygyrus polygyrus | reverse complement strand
TTTCATACACTTTGTGTCTGTGTATCACTTATGTTGAACATTTATACATCATCAGGCTGAATACCACAGCATGCAGTTGGAAAATTAGGCAAAACACCTCTGAAAACGGTATAGACGTCAGAATTCTTCAAATCTCAACCAATCAGATAAAATGCAAAAACACATCAGCGCGGTAGAATCGAACCGCCGGCGTTCCTCGCATGAAGCAACGTCACTATCCACTGCGCTCCGAGCTCCTTGCCCGCAGAGGCATCGCGGGCGTGCAATACCCCGAACTCGTGAGGCGCCGATTCTATAGTAACTTCAAGAACACCCTACTCCTTGGATTTAACGACTAGTCAAAAAATAAAGACATTTTTGTCCTTTTTGAGGGGTGAAGATCTCCCTACATGACTCGCTCTCCCCGTTCAAACACGCTTCAGACCCTTCCCTTGTTAGAGAATTCCTTCTTGATAATGTGGTGCTTGAGCTAATTTTTGTTTTCATTGAAACAAAGTGCAAGTGAAGATCTAAAGCTACAATTTGAACTGCTGGAGCCCGCTCGAGCAGCTCGATGATCCACGGAGCGACAGGTTATACAAGTGATACAAGTAAGTAAAAATACACCATAGATCAAGTGAACGTCGCAATGCAGTGAATGAGTAAACGGAACGGTTTCTACCGAAGTGCTTGCTTCGACGCCTTTGGAACCTAACACGTTGTATCCAGGATTTTTTTTTGGTGATTATGACGGTGCATACTTTGTCGGAATATACACCTCGTTATCGATATAGCCCACGTCTTGGGGCAGGCACCCCGCCACTTCTTTGGGCAGTATCCTCAAGCCTGTTTCTCGGCCAAAAATAACCCACTTTGGTTGTCACACTGTTACTGGAACAGCGACGCACTTCCCCTTCGAAGACAAGAAAATCGCCAAAATGCGATGCGTAGTTGACTTCCTTCCTCCTTCTGCTTACGTTCCAGGGAAGAATACTCCATTCCGTATTTCGGTCCAAAAAAAGGAACACAAAACACGGAACAGTATGTCTCAAAGTGGCAGGAACTCTGAATGCGGAACGGAAGCCCCGCTCATCCCTGCTCACTATTAAACGGCTGATCTTTTGAGCAGCTCTTAGCACCGGCTCGGCTAGTGCAGAAGATGCCAACACCGTCCTCAGCCTTCGGAAATGAGAAGGCCTTCAGCCGCGCTTCCTGACCTGTCGTCACTCCGTCGGCCAGCTCGAAGGGACGAGCCGGCCTCCGGCTCGACGGACGGCTTCCTCTGACTGCCAGCCTAGGACGTAGCTGGCTATCGATTCTGCTCTGCGACGACAGCTCGCCAACCCTTAATTACGGGATACACTGCTGTTTGCGGATCGGCCTTCAGCGCTGAAGGACTCCGAATTCGGTCCGCTTCTACCCTTTGGTGTACTCTTCTTCTTGTCGCTGTGGAGCGCTTCGTCAAGTCACTCACAGTAATGGTCCTAATGTTAGGCAGGCAACGAGAGTTCCTCTGTCGCTCGTCTTGACGCCGACTGGCTCTTCACGTTGTGTCTACAGTCAGTCAATGATTTCTGAAGTACAGCTTAGACATCTAGAACGTCTAGCCTAGACATCTGATGTGATAGGCTTATCGCCAGCTACTAACACTGTTCATTCGCTGTTCCCACTTCACCTTCCGTCTTTATTAAGGGGCCTTCATCCGTTTTCTACTTTGCATGTTTACATCAAATTTTTAGAAAGCTTGTAGCCTATAGCCAGTCATCAAGGCTTCACAATCGACCGTCATCTATACAGGGTAAACCAAAATAACGTTGACGAGATTTTTTATCATAATTATAAAACAACCAACAATTCGAGAAAACCACGACAAAATTACAACAATACAAACAATAGGGCACATCATGTTCAAGTGATTTCGAAGTGGCCTCCCTTGTAGCGGATGCAGAGGGCCTAACGTTTCGCGAATTTTTCGACGATGGGCCGCAGGTCATCAGGAGACAACCGTTCCCACTCCTGGCGCAAGGATTCCTTCAGGGACTGGAGACTGCGGTGGCGTTTGACGCCGACCCTAGCCTCTAAAATGCCCACACACTGTAATCCATCGGATTCAAATCCGGAGAATACAGAGGCCATTCCGAAGGCGTGGTGAAGTCCGGGAAATTGACCTTTCACCACGCCTGCGCACTCTTCGCACTATGTGCGGGTGCAGAGTCCTGTTGGAACGTCCAGTGGGCATCACCGAAGTGCTGGTGAGCCCAAGGAGGAACTACGGACTCGAGAATGTCTCGCTGGTACACATCTTCGTCGATTTCTACCCCTTTATCCACGAAAACCAGGGGTCTTGCCGCTGGCGCAGATTCCGCCCCAAACCATGACAGATTGTGGGTTTTGGACGATAGCAGAGGTGTTGGAGCCTCTGTAGACCACATCCTACCATTTTGGCGATTGTGCGCCTGCTCCACGGTGAACAGCTTCTCATCCGTGAACAGAATCCGTTCTCAGGTACAACCTGCGAACCATCGTCGAAAAGTTCGCGAAACGTTTGGCCCTCTGCATCCGCTCCAAGGGAGGCCGCTACGAAACCACTTGAACATGATGGTTTGTATTGTTGTAATTAAGCTGACGTTTTCTCGAATTGTGGGTTGTTTTATAATTATGACGAAAAAATTTTGTCCACGTCATTTTGGTTCACCCTGTAGATATCGAAATGTTCCCAGTGTCGCCCGCTTAAAAAAGCCTCAGCTGACAACGTTCTCCATACAAAATCTTGTTTAAAGAACGCCACTTGTTTCTTGGAAGGCGTAGACATTCCCTTTGAGGGTTATCTTGAAGCATATATATATAGTTTCTACGGGTGCGTGTAGTGCAGCAGGAGGAGGTAACGGCTATCGCGTGCTCTCGATACCAGGTCCCTGGTTCGGAGTTCCCGCCATGGCCAACCAAGCGTTCCATACCTTCCGGGTCGGTGAATTGGTATCAGACTTGTCCGGGAACGTAGAAGTAAAATGAATAGAAGTAAAATGCGTGGCGCCTCGCAAAAGGGATTGACTAAGTTAATTCATTCTGGGGTCGATGAATTGGCACCATAGGTCTGCCTGAAAAAGAAAAAACGTGCTTCCAGATTGATAAAGCCCTCTTTAAACGCCATTTGAACTTTAAACAAAAACTAAAGAATCTCGTCCACCAAGGAAGAGTGGTTTGACACCTAACTGAACCGCTGTTATGCCTCCAATATCATGTTGTTGCTAAACACTCTTCACTCATCTCTCATATTTGAACTATTAGGGAACTTCTAACTCCGTTACTTAGCTAACAATTGACGTCATGAAATGGATTACGTTTTTTCTTACATCAAAGCATTGCTTTCTGCTTAAATGTGGGAATCAAAGCATCAATATCTGCTCTGCTCTCTATCTCTCTCGCTCTATCTCACTCTGCTTCTGATTCACCTCCGGCAGTCGGGCAAGGAATTCTCGCCTTTCCTCGTCCATACAACATCGTTTGTTCTTTTTTTCCTCTTCGATCTCTACTCTTCAACACAATGGCTGACCAACTCAACGAACAACAGATTGTTGAGTTCAAGGAGGCTTTCTCCCGTTACGATGAAGGGATTGGGGACCGTTGTGAGGTCACTAGGACAAAATCCCACCAAGGCGGAGCTGCAAGACATGAGCAACGAAATTGATGCTGATGGTACCGGAACCGTTGGTTTCTCCGAGTTCCTCACCATGATGGCGAGGAAAATGGAAGACACTGACAGCGAAGAGGAAATCCGCGAAGCCTACCGGGTGTTCGACAAAGACGGCAACGGGTTCATTTCGGCAGTCGAATTGCGATGACGAACCTAGGTGAGAAACACACTGATGAGGTAGGCGAGATGATTCGTGAGGCGGGCATAGACAAAGACGGACAAGTCAACTACGAAGAATTCGCTACGATGATGACGACCAAGTAATGAGAAAAGAACCTACTCCAATCTCCGTTCCCACATGATCTGTGTACCCATCCAAATTTTGCGTATTCCTCGTGTATATCCACCATACACGTTGTGTGTACCGATATATGTACAGTGGGGTTCAAAAGTTTGTGAACTCTTGCATTTTTCGCCAGAACTCGTTTCAAATCAGCTTTAAAAGTGTGAAAATTGGGAATGTTGTGACAATTTACAAATCTTCTTATATGGCATCATCACTGGTGTTCTATATCCTTTCCTTTCCATATTTCAAGCATAAAAAGGGGAAAATCGTGAAATCAAAAATCAAATGAAATCGTGAAGGTTACAGCAGCTCGGCAGCATTCTTCATTACTAAAGACAGACATGTTATACATTGAAACAATGTGGCTTTAATAGTGGCGAGTTGCAAAACCTTTTGCCTTAATTACAGCTTCACAACTCCTCGGCATGGACTCTAGAAGTTTGTTGATCATGTCGATATCTTCCCATTTCTGCCTTAATTGTTCAAACTTTTCGACCTTGTTTCTTGCTGTGAGACCTGCTAAACTTCTAGCGAGGTGTTCCAAAGGTGGTCGATCTGGTTCAGATCCGGTGACTGAGAAGGCCACGACAAAGGATGAATTCCATTTTCACTGAACCACTCCTTCACCGTCTTCGAAACATGTTTCGAGTCGTTGTCCTGTTGGAAAATCCACGGTGTTTGGAACGTGTTTCTAGCGCATGGAAGCACAACATTATTCAGATTCTCATGGTAGCGTTTGGAGTCCATAACACCTTGGATGTGGTGAATAGGGTCCGTTCCGTGTGCACTGAAGCATCTCCATACCATAACACTTCCGCCGCCATGTTTAGCAGTTGGCAGTTAACACATTCTGTCGTTCCTCGCGCCTTTTGGACGTCTTGCGTAGTGTACAAAACATTCCAGTCAACGTTTTACCGTGCTCTAGCGCACATCTAAGCTGAGCCAAGCAGCTACTGACCTCTTCACATCGACGGTAGTCAGCAACGGGTTACGCCTCGACATCCTCTGGATAACAGAATCGTCTCTAGAAGTCGTAATACGTGGACTGCCTGACTTTAATGCGTCTTCCGCTGTTCCGGACTGCTTTATTCTCTTGACTATAGAAGCAACTGTCGAAATTCCACATCCGAAAAGCAGTCCTTCCTGTCGATAAAAAAAAACTTTCTTCTGGACAAGCCGAAAAATGGCTTCTCGTACTTCAACAGAGACACTCTTTCCTCTCGGCATAATAGTGGGTTTCCTAAAGACCATAGTATATCAAAACGCTACTATACTGGCTTCATAAGAAAACGTATTGACAAATGCCTCAGCACCTCACCTTTGACCGCTGCGCACGACTACATTGCACTTGCAAAAAAATTGATAATAACGAACGTAGATCAAAGGATCGTTATTGAGATCTAGTTTGACACCACATATCCAAATTTCACTATTTGGACATTTTTAAGGAAGGTTGTGTCGAAAATTGCAGGCGTTCCCAAACTTTTCGACGCCACTGTATGTCTGCTGTCACCATCATCACCATCACACCAGTCCCTCCACGTGTTTCGTTCATTGTGCGCTCTCGTTTGTCTCGTGCTCAAATTATATAACAATACCAGACGTTCAGCGGCCTGCCGGCCAAGCGGACTTCGCCCCTAAGCCCCGAGAATAGAACACCCGCTCGTTTTCTTTTCTTCTTTAGACCTTCTTACTTTGATTACAGTGAATAACTGGTTTTACCTACATATAATGTAGTATAGTATGACCGGATTTGGTAGGGCAGAATCTTCAAAACTGCTCCCATAAAGCCTGTTCACCCTCTATCTCATGTAGTCGGCTTACTCTCCAAGTTACCTATTCTACGTGGCAAGAAAGAGATCGTGAGAGTCCCAATGCGAAGTGCTTAATCTCCAAGAACAAAAAAACAGTCAGTTGATTGGACTCAATACCATTTAATGTTCGATGGCAATATTACCCCTGTAACTCCTACAGTAATGTTCACTACCCCCCCCCCCCACCCCCCGGCCCTCCAATCCAATAACTCCTTACTCAGTGCCGGCAGAGAAACGGAGTGAGAGTCACGCACGCGCATGCTCGCTGCACGAAGCCTTCAAAAGTTTTCTGAAAATCCAAGGCATGCCGCGTAAAGTCTGATATCTGTGGCACGTCTTCTAGATCTGGACGCACCTTGTACGTCCCTGCCACCTGTTCAGAATCTCGACGCATGCTGCATAATGTCTGTGACACTATGACACTTTTGCTGAGTCCTGACGTATGTGTCACCACCTTACCACGACGTCCATGACGCCTCTGCAGCCTGACACACGTGGCATGACCTCTGTGCCACGTCTTCAGAAACTAGACACACGTTGAACGATATTGAAACAAAATACTGATCCTCCCCGTTACTGCACCCCCCCCCGCTCCCCTAGTGATCTCCCATTACTTAATCCCCTCTCCCTTACTGGTTCCCCTCTACTGGTCTCCTCTTCCCTGATCCCCCTTTACTGGTTCCGCTCATTCTGAATTCATATGCACGTTGGACGACGCCTACGGTAGGCCTTCGCATTCCTTCGTACGTTGGACGATGCCTTCGGAACGTCTTCTGAATCTCGACGCACTTTGGACGACGTCTTCGCTCGGCACTCGATCCTCATCCATATCCTGACGCGTTTTCCGCTCAAAATATCATATACTTGGACGTTCCTTCGCTAAGGTTTAGATTCGTCAGCAATCGCCCATGGTTAAGCTAAAAAAACCGACTGCCAAACACCGCCTCGTCGCAGGCATCCCTTGGCTTTCGTCCCCCAACCCGTGACCGATAAAGTGACCAACTGATTAAGCGAATTATATAATTATATAATATGCAGCCATCATGCGCTGAAGACCTGCCGCCGTGGATCGTGGAGGTATACCACCTTGTTGATTGATTCATTTACATACGGTGCTTAGGCACTGTACATTGATCAAACGGTCTAGTATGTCTTTTTGTGTCTTCTGTCCGAATTCTTTTCTTTTATTACCTTTTTATTTTTATTTTTTATTTTTTACGAAGGCGCGCCATGGTTTTAATTTTTATAACACACAATACTTCCAAAGTAGTGCACAATGAAGAAAACCAGACTTCCTCTAGGAGCAGTGAATGATCATAGACTCCCTCCTACCTAGCTGTGGCACTTCATCACACTTTTTAAGATTACGACACTTCATTACGCTTCTGATGAACCACTCGTGTTGAAATGTGTGCTCTTTATATTTATGCTCTCGCAAAAATTTAGGATATCCGAGTAGTTTCAAATACTAGTATTTTTCAAGTATTCGAATTCGAATATATTCGAAAAACGTGATTTTTCTAAATATTCAGATTTGAACCTATGAAAAACGCGATCCCATTTCGGAGTTAATTTTTCGAAAAAAATGTTATTGTTGCCAGAATTCAAATCAAAATCCACTCACAACACTTTTCTTGATACTGGTCGTTAATGTGGCCTACATGGGGACGCACCAGATGAATCTAGCTGTACGGAGCTGACACCAATAGGACGTATATGGTTGCCGCCCTGAACGGCCGGCGCGTCCTTGATCGGTGCTCTGAATTTCACTGATTATGCTGCTGCGTTCCCGCTTCCGCATGTAGGCCACATTGATGACAAGCTCTTTATGCTTCTCAGCGTTGTTAAGCACGTCATTCTGTCAAGATACGTAGACTTCTTACAATAAATACCAATAGGAAATAACAGCTGAGCAGTCACAGCCGCCTTTCCTGTTCGCTCACAGTTTTCTCTCGCGTTCGCTCCTCGCTTCTTTAACGGAATTCTGAATTCTCCGCCAGTCCAATGCAAGCCACCTCACGGTCTTGCCAGCCGACATCGGGCATTATGTCCGCCTCAAGAATTCCCAAGGATCATCCATATTTTTACTTGATTCCCACGTCACTCTATATTCCCAACTCGAAAACTCTTCCACTGCATCGATGTTTTTTCCTGAATTCGTTATGGCCCCTGAATTCGCGACGAAGACGTCTTTGTTTGTTTTCGGCATGGCCACTGCCGCCGCCAGCACCGCCTCAACTGGTGGGGAGCCGCCGGAAGCGGACGATTCGTTGTACGCGCGCGAGACCCGCGAGGAGAACGTGCCATGGTGGCAGAGGTTCGTCTACGCGAGATATTTTGCCTGACCCATATTTGGGTCACTTAATGCCCTGTATCGTTCCAGGAACTTCCTTCTCAATCAGCCGGTGCTTTTCGGCACATGGGACGGCGTGTTCACCACGGTGATGGTGAACATCTTCGGCATCATCGTCTTCTTGCGAATGGGCTGGATTGTGGTCAGTGTGGCTCACCTTTTCTTTTGAGGTTACTTGCTTCTTATTTTTATTTTGTACTTAAACAGTAAAAATTCTGAATGCAACAACGCAATGGAGCGCAAGAAAATGGCAAGAAATAGAGAAGTGGGATCCGCGGGCCAACGAGGGGCCCAAAGTATTCCTCGACCCTCATCGGTCAGAAATGAAGTATGGGAAGCGCTTGGAGTCTTCATGAATGGTCGGGCTGTGAATGAATGGTCACTTGTAAGTCACAATAGCCTTCAGTGGTCATGCTAACCCCCGTAGAGTCTTACCGACCATATAGAAAGAGTCGCCGCTGCACTACTTTTCTGGTCTAATAGTGCTCGGAAATACCTCCCCTACTCATTAGCCTATGGATTCCTGATCCGTTGGTTGATTTTTTACGTTTTATTTCATGTTTTTTTACAGCATTGTTATATTTAGACCTGAAGAAGGGTTTATGTTTTCGCGCATAACCTGAAAAACAGCACATCCATCGAATGGTCAAAATGAAGGTCACTTTTGAAAAGCGGAAATTCTGCTCTATTAACTGATCCTAAATTCTGTGAAAAAAATAATTCAACTCACTTATGCATCCTAAAATGCGTTTGTAATCACAATATGTAAAAGCTAGCTATGTAATTAAAGTCGATAAGTCAAAAGAAACCTATAAAAATAAAAGTTGCATTCTTTCTCGACTTAACTCGTTCTATCGTCCTCGACCTTTGGCTAACAGTGGGAGCGATGCAGCCTATGGGCGACCAAATATACCATTTTACGTCGAATTGGACACTTTTCAAGTCAAATTGGGTACTTTTTACGTCAAATCGGACACTCTTCTAAGCTCGCCTAAGACTTTTCAAGTCAAAGAAAACTTTTCTGAATCAAAATGAGCTTCTTCTACATCAAACTAGAGATTCTCTTAAAATGTTAGGATAATTTATTGTTCAAGGAAAAATTGGGTATAACTTTCTTTTAAGTTTTAATTTACATCCCAAGATGAGAACACCTAGTTTGAAATCTTAATTAAAATTTATTTTTTAAGGAAAAACAATGATTTATGGCGTGTTTAAAGGAGCCAGAAGGATGCCATTTTATATTGCTAAAACAGAGATTGTGCCATGTCCCCGTCCGAAACCTCGCGATTTTTATTCGATTAATAACAAAATTTTAGTTTGCATGCAGTTTCACACCTGCAAGCGGTGCAACACAAACAATTCTACAAAACACACATATCCTAACTTTCTCACTGCATGTAAGCAGTATTCACACTATCAATCAAATAAATGTTGCGTTAAACTTTTTGAGTACATGGCGCAATCAATTTCTATTTTTAAATTTTATAAAATTATTTCACTCTTTCGGCAACTGAAGTAAAAAAATCTTTGTAAAAGAAAGACTCTAAGTTTTCCTTGAACAAAAAATTAGTCTAACCATCCTGGAGACTCTTTAGTTCAACCATTAAAAAGCTCGCCTCGATTTAGAAGAAGTTCAATTTGATTTCAAAGTTCGTAGGCCAGTTTAGAAGAGTGTCCAATTTCGCGCAAAAACTGTCCAATTTGATTTGAAAACTGTGCAATTTGGTTTCAAAGTGTTCAATTTGGTTTGAAAAGTGTCCAGTTAGACGTAGAAATGGTATAAATCGTCCCGAGGTCTTCCCGTTCTTCCAACCCTCTGCAACCTATGAATTGCTGCCAAATTTCGACGCCACCGAGGAAAGGTATGAGCGCCTTCTAATTACACTACAGCGGCAGAAGATGGTAGTGCGCATCTACACGCTGACGACGACGACGCTCGCATAACAAAGTGCTGCTCTAGCCCAGTCTAATACCAAATAATAGCCTACCTTTGTTTTGAATAGGTGCGTCAAAAATTAAGCATTGGCTGAAGGACTATAATTTTGTTGACAAATAGTGCTACCAGCAAGGGTTAAGGTTGAAATGGAAAGGCGGAAAAACACAAATAACATTTTCGAGAAGGTGACAAGACTCCTTTAAAACTTCAACTTAATAAAGGGACTGAATATGTGTAGACGATAAAAAATAAGGGACGGTATTATCAATCTCTTTTTGGGATGAGCCACGCATTCCACTTCGACGGAACGTCGTGAAGATCCATGAATGTATGTCATGAAAATATCAGTGTTTTATTTTTCCCAGACAGGTCTGCTACCAAGTCGCCCAGCCCGGAGAGATGGAAGCCTTGGTTGGAGGAGGACAGGGAACCTGATACCTTCTTCACGCGACAGCCGACACCTCCTTCGACTGCGCTACATGACGTGGCGCATCCCAAAAGGGATTGATTAATGTCGTCCCTGATTGTCATATGTAGTCGATGTATTGCTTTAATTTTTGTAGCAACTTTGGCAGTAAGGTAGTTAAACCAAAGGTTCGCCTGTAAAACTCTGTCGAAGCAGCAGGCTTCGACGTCATCTACACTAAAACAGAATCTAAAGAGTTCCCTCAATCATTCTCTCCTTTGTTTGTTTTTTTTGAGGTGGGGAGGGGAGGGAAAGAACTTGATGTTGGTTGCATGCTGAACTTTAAAAAGTAAAACATTGATGTGTTCAGCTTACAACAGAATGGAGACATGAGTTTACATAGTTGCTACATAATCAATCATCTCTACAACTAAAAACCTCGAGCGAATATATGGCGCAACCTTGGCATCCCTGAAATGACTTGTTTTTTGACTTCTTCATTCTAGTTCCAATTTTCAAAATCCCACTTTAGGAGTACCGCAATAGAAAAGTATGGTTAGTTTTCGAGAATAGCAATAGGCACTGATCCATCCTATACAGAATCAATCAATTCTAAATTTTATGTTTCTGGAAGGATTTTTCAGCGAAGAAATCTGTTAACCTGCTCTTTCACAAGCGCCCTAAATCACTCAAACAATTCTATTGTCAGTAATGCTATGGCTTTTCAAACGCTGCTTAGCTTGCTGAGACCCGACGAGAAACAACTACAACCTACCCTTCTCCCATGATCATTAACTAATTGAATTTCTCCACTGGTGAGCAGCCACTGAGCTGGTTCCCTTCGTCCGAATTCTCGCACCCAATCCATCAGGCTCTCGTCGGCGCGATGGCTGCTGCGTGTCCACCGACGAAGGGAATTTCGGCCATTGAGCATGGCCGATCGGCGTATTCCATTCGGCACAGAACAGAGGACGTCGATCGCTGGCCGGCGGCGTAGTGGCGTCGACGAGCAACATTAAGCCAATCTGACGAGCACTCGACGGCGATGTGCTTAACGCCATAGGCTGGGAACGACATTGGACGTGACAAGGATAAAGGAGCTTTATTCGATCGCTTTTATCTTGAATTCTTCGGCCCAAAACCCCTGAATTTTCCAGACCCAATCACTACCGTTTGATGTCGACTGGTTCTGAGAAATTTAGGGGTTCGGGTCGCGATCTAGTTCTCCCTCTATTGACTGCTATAGCGAAAGTTTCAGTTGGGCAGATGGTGACAGCGGACATTCCGTGTTAATTCACCCAATCAAAAATGCAGTGGCGAAATCAACACTATCGATCGGTATTGATTAGCCGAAGTGCCCTGCTTTTTAGGGCGCTTATGGCTCAGTCGGAAGAGGTGGCGGCTGTCTCATGCGCCCGGTACAAGGCTCCAGGTTCGGATTTTCCGATCAGGCCAAAGCCTTCCATACCTCGTAGTCGGTGAATTGATATCAGACTTGTCTGGAAAGGAAAAAGGGCTGACTTGTTCGTAGGTTGGCCACCCCAAGTCATAGTATGGCCAAATACGCATTCAAATCGCCTCCACGACATCTTGTGGAAGTAGAATGCGTGGCGCATCCCAAAATGGATTGATTAACGCCGTCCTCAATGCTTATCCTTTATTTTAATGTGAATGCCCGTTAATTCGTGAAAATCTTTAACCGTTAAATGTGCGTCCTTGGTGAGGGCACTCGACAAGCCGTTTCCAGATCACATGCTCGCAACAAGCGCAAGACAAAATGTGTGGAACCTGAAGTAGCCATTTACCGTCACAGCATGTGTTGCTGTGAAAGTATGTCTACTGAAAAAACACTGATTCAGGGCACGGCTGGTGTGGCGAATGCGATTCTGCTGCTTGGAATCTGTACGGCTCTGGCGTTGATCACCGTCTTCTCAGCGATTGGAATCGTCGAACGCTGTCAGATACAGGTATCGATTTTCTGGTTTCGACGTTTATTTATTCTTTATTGATTTATTATCAACTATTGTAATGCATCAATTTTTCGAAATCGTCGTGCGTTTCTTGCCATGGCTCCTGAGCACGTCGACTTCTTCTATGTTTTCCATGGAGTTTAGAGCTTTTAAGCCTCGTAGTGTATCACTAACACTTCCACATGAGTACGTCTACGGGGTTAGTGTCTCTTGGCGTGTGTAAGCGGTTACTGTAAACGAAGAACCAGCCAATAACAAGCCTCGCTACTGTAAACGAAGGCCCAGCCAATGACAAGCATTGCTGGACCGCACAAGAGAAATGTGATTGGATGTCCCCCATATGTACATCCTCTCCTGCTTAGAGCCAAGCCCAAATACATTAATACACAGTAGTACCGCCACGTAATTTGTTTCAAAGTGTAGATCTATCAGCGCGCAAGCTAAGCCATATTCCTGCACTCAACCTGTCTGTGCATTGTAGCCGTTTCGTCGGCTATAGTAATGAATCGGTATTAATCCTAAAGCCAAGAGGAACTTTTTGGGTGTTTAAGACCACATAAAGGATAAAAAGGATGAAGGATGAAAGGGCGGCGTTACTCAATCATTTTTGGAATGCACCACGCATTCTATTTACTTCTACGGGATCTCGTGTAGGCGATATGAATGCGTATTTGGTTAGCCAAAGACCTGCCAGCCGATGGACAAGTCAGAGCTTTATCCTTCCCTGACAAGCCTCGTGCCAGTTAACCGCCCGCGAAGGGTTGGAAGGCTCGGTTGGCGTTAGCAGAGTGGTCTGAACCACGAATCTGGTATCAGGTGCACGCGACAGCCGGCACCTCCTCCAACTGCGCTACACGCGCCCAAGTTAGATCCAAGATCACATCGCCTGGTTATTAGTCATTTCAGTGAATTGAAAGTAGGAGTCCTCCTAGCTACAAACGGAACGATCGCAATCAACCAGCTCTACCCTCTCTTTGTAATTGATGTGAATATTTTGAGTCATGCACTTTCAACCTACAACTTGCCATTGCAGAGTGGAGGCATCTACTTCCTCGTCTCTCACGTGCTGGGTGGCCGGCTTGGCGGTGCTGTTGGACTGATCTACGCCTTGGGACAGGTTAGTATCGCTAGATTATATGATTCTTCCATTCAAAAGAGACTCTGTACAACTCGAAAACATCGGAGAAAATCATTTTTCATTTTGCGTTGCCAGACTCCCTGAACCAATATAAAAAGCTCGTTGATAATTGTCATAAGACTCAATAATTTGCAGTTTATTCCATATTTGTGTTTATTATCACTGTGTGCTATCGCCTATTGTGTTTCTTTTGTCGCGTATTGTCATACGCGTATCCTACTGTATATAGTCGGCTAATGTCACGTGTCCGTCACGGGGAGGAGGGACTGAAGCCAAAAGTTGCCTACGACAGTACGGAGTATGCCAGCCGGGCTTTCTTTGAGCTTAACCATGGACGATTGCTGGCGAACTACTTTACTACTTGGCGGCTGATCGTTCAAGTTTACGAGATATTCAAGGGGCAATGCGTCAGGGTATGAAAGAGGATCAAGTGGAGAGCGTCTGGATTCAGAAGACGTGCTGAAGACGTCGTCTAACAAGCGCAGGTATTCAGAAGACGTGCTGAAGACGTCGTTCAACGTACTTAGGGACTCAGAAGACGCGCTGAAAACGTTGTCCAACTTGCGTAGGGATCCCGTAAGGGCGACCAATAGGAGAGGACCAAACAGGGGTCATTAGAGGGGGAGCATGAATAAGTGGGGGGGGGGGGGGGGAGCCAGCATTTTCCCTCAACATTGTTCAGTGCGTGTCGGATTTCTGAAGACGGCTTACAGAAGTCGTGGAACGTGTGTCAGAAGGCAGGAGTGTCATAGACGTCGTGGCAACGTAGTGACACGTGAATCGGTACTCAGTGTCACATGTGCGTGCTTGACTCTTACTCCATTTCTTTGCCAGCACATAGAAAAGTATTTCGGGAAGGGGGGGGGGGGGGGGAGGGGTAGAGAGAGTGACCATGGGATTCAGAGGAGTATTGTTGCCGTCGGACAGTAAGCGGAGTCGACCAATACCGATTAATTGTAGTTATGATTTTGCTGATTAAGCACCGGATTGGGACTCTCATTACCTGTTTCTCGACACGCAGAGAACGACCGCTTCGGAGAATAAATCGCCTGCATGTGATGGAGGGTGGATGGTCCTTCATATGCGGAGTGAAAATTCTGCTCTGCTATATCCCACTGCACTAATCTATATAGTAAAACCAGTTTTTTACTGTAAGAAGGCCTAAGGAAGAAAGGAGGAAGATTTGGGTTGTTCTATTCTCGAGGTTTGGTGGCGAAACCCCCAACCAGATGGGATGGGGTTGTTCTATTCTCTGGTTTGGGGGCGAACCCCCAACAGACGTTTGGTGGCCGCTAGGCCGCTGAACGGCTGGTTAATAAATAAATGTTAATAAATAAATAAATAATCACTTACAAGGAGCGCATGATGACGTAGTCAAATTTCTCGGCTGCAGCCCGAATCAAGGTTCTTGGGTTGAGTTTCCGCCCAATTCAACTAGAAGTTCCACACCTCTACAGTGAATTATCGCTAGTCTCTCATAAGGACAAAGCACGGACTTGTCCATGTGCCAACAAGTCATTCCGTAGTCCAAACGCGCATTCAATTGTCTCCACGACATTCCATAAAGTAGAATGCGTGACGCATCCCAAAAAGGATTGATAACGCCATCCTTTACCCTTATTTATCGCTATCGCAGAGTGAAATTATAGATACAGTTTCCAGTTTGGCCAAGGTCATGCAATATTACTATTGTTGATAATTCTCATTAATATCACATCATAATTCAATTACTTTAATTACTTCTATCCGTTATTTGCCATTTTTTGTAACTTGATTGTTTAGTGTTTAATTGTTAGGTTATGAATCCGGTTAATAATTTCGTACTTTCTTCTGATTTAACTTTAACCTACAGCGACATAGCTTGCGAATACCATCAGGGTTGCCCCAATGGGGCAAAGGACACCAGCCAATCATGGGCCCTTCGCTGACCGCACAAGCGTAGGCCATATGAAAAACCACCTGACAGAGCGCGAGAGGGAGCGTGACCATAACAGGAGAATGCATACTAGAGAGCAGAAGCGTAATGACTCTGCTTAACGCGAAATCAGGCGACAGGAGACATGAGAGAGAGCAGTATAGTATAGAAACTGAACCGCTACTCTTGAATGTACGATTCCACTCAGGGATGCACAGTTAACGATTCGGCATTTCCCATTAAAATCTGACTTAACGACTTGACCAAAATTTTCGGACATTTAACGGAATTTTCAACGGACTTTTTTGCTCAATAAGTTTTCCACTTTTCCTTTTTAGCCTTCACCAATATTGCATGACTCACCCTTTTAGGACCGCTACTGAAAAGCTTGTCTTGTAGTCAGCAAGAAGTAAGCAGAAACAAACCGTTCTAGCACAGCTGTAGATTCCGACAGGACGTCGCGCTCTAATGCCAATCTAAGGCCGCATTCGTCAATGACTTACAGAGATCTAACGGAGAAATTACAGCCGAAATTCCTGAAAAAACGCGATTTAACGCGGCCTATCAACAGGCAATATGGTGAAATGCTGGCGTTACCAGGAGTTTCGGCTGTAATTTCTCCGTTAAATCTCAGTAAGTCGTTGATGAACCCGGCCCCTGTTTCGGTTTGTCGTAGGGCTCCAGTGACATCAGGCGCAGCGCGCGAGACCGTCCTGTCTCGCGCCCAGCGTCACTTGTTCTTCATTTGCAATCTACAAAAGAGCTTTTCGCCCTAAATGTGTCCATGGCTTTCAGGCTGTCGCAACAGGTCTAGTGGCTGTTGGTTTCGCTGAGTCGGTTGCGCATCTGTTTGACTCTGACAGCCGAACGTTCACCAAGGTGATAGCCATCGCAACGCTACTTCTACTGACTGGTTCGTCTGCCATTTTTAGCCTTGATGAGCCATTTTGTCTGTGCTTCAAAGTATGCATGAATTAGCCAGTTGCCGAGGTATCATCTGATTCAATATCCGTTCCAATTTCAGCCGTCAACACCGCCGGAGTGTCTTGGGTGGTCCGACTACAGCTTGTCCTGCTTGGCTTTCTCGCACTGGCCGTGCTCGACTTCTTGATGGGAGCGCTCTTTACATCCGATCCAAGTGGGCGTCCTTAAATATCACGTTGCTCAAGTCTTCTTTTGTCTCCAGCAGATGACCAGAAAGATTTGACGTTTTCTATTGAGTATTATTTAGTTTCCTATATAATTTTATGCAGAAGCAAATATAAATACATTTGTGACGCCAACATAGGAGACTGCCCTGCCTAACTCATAATCAGCCTGGGGCCAGATTCATCAACGACTTACAGAGATTTAACGGAGAAATTACAGCCGAAATGCCTGACAACGCCAACATTTCACCATATCGCCTATTGATAAGCCGCGTTAATTCACGTTTTTCAGGAAGTTCGGCTGTAATTTCCCCTTTCCCCGGTAAATCTCTGTAAGTCGTTGACGAAACCGGCTCCTGGTTCGCTTCCGCAGTAAGGCAAGAAATCCACTGTACTGGGTTCGTTAAAGCAAAGGCGGACCTATCCGTAAGTTTTAGAATACACGGGCAATGCTGAACCTAAGCCAAATACCCATCAAACTAAATCAAACCGTGCCGTACCGTGTCAATCTGTAGCCATGCCATCACATAGCAATGGAACGCATGACGCATCCTAAGAGAATCAACTGCTATTGAGCTCTGCCGCTTTCGGCAACTATATACGGTAACATCCGGGTGCGTAAGGCGCAACTGGAAGAATGTGCCGGTCGAATGAAAGGGGATTCGAGATCACGCCTAGTAAGGGCGCAGGGGTATCTCAACGATATGCGCTAGAAGTAGAGTGCGTGGCGCATTCCGAAAAGGCATTTGTTTTCAACTTCATGTCAACCTTTCTTCTCTCAAGTCTCTTAATTTTCGGTTTAGTTCTTAATACGAGTCCTATTTTTTGTCCATTCGATGCCATGTTTGGAGTTTTGCACAGTTTTGGACGAGGAAGCGCCGTTGTGTTATAATTTGCTTTAGAATGATTTATTTTTGATAACATTTTCATATTTAGAATGAAAATCAGGTTTCCTGTAGAATGCTGTAAGAAATTTTCAAAAGTTTTGAAGACCAAAATCTGGCTATTGGGAGGCTATGGTATCACCTGTGGTCCCGCTGATCATCGACTTGCTCGAGTGGACGCCAGCAGCGTCTCCATTCGTCCCTGTCGCGTGCCAGAGTGCTCCAATGCTCCGATGCTCCGATCCTACTCGCTCGAGGAACGCTAAGAGCGTCATATCGTTCGCTCGGGGCTTTCATGACCGACCAACGCATTCGTAGGCATCCTGGTGTTCTTAGCTTAACTCCCCAATTTTCGTTCTTGTTCAACCAAACAGAAAGACTGGTTAAGAAACGACACGTCATCCTGGAGAACCTGCCTTTATCATCCCTCCATCCTTGATGACTGACCATTCCTACAGGCAGTCTCAAATTTGAAGAAAAAATTGGGTGTCCTGGTGTTTTCTTGACATCCGGCGGAATTCAGTGCTCAGGGCTCTTGTGCAGCGGGTGTCTGCGAAGCACATTACGTGGGCGGCCCACCTAATCCTCGACGACTTGGCTCATGCGACAGCGTCTCTGATCTTCGAACGTCGACGAAGCTCGGAACTCCGGAGGCCTTCTCTCACTTGCGTGAGTCGTGTCACTCCGAGCATCGTTCTCTCGATTCCACGATGCACAGATGCTGACAGCGTGCAGTTATCCTTGGGGTCTTGGTAGAACCACGGTTACATGCTGACACAAAAAGGGTTGTGAGGGCTGGACGGTTCAAAGTCTGGAGAAAAGCCACATCGCATATAGAATTCCTTGTGAAGGAGTTTGGTTTGCGCCGTGCATTTTGCCTACTTATCCTTTTTCGAGCAAAAGTCAGTCTTTTGCGTGAGTGCGTTTTTAGGTGAAGTTGTTTTGAACTCTTTATTAATACAAACATTTTTATAGTGAAGAAAAGTGCGAGTTTTGGATGAACTAAAAATTCTGACAAGTTGAAAGACGCTGTTCCGCCGACTTCAGATGAGCATCTTCTGGTTATCAATGAGTCTTATTGGAAGAGGTTGACTTCACGTAGTCCTCGACAAGAGTTGCCTGAAGGGCCGACTCTCCAAAAAAATGTTCTGAAAAAGTTGCTGGTGAAGTTGTGACAATTGTGCGCGTTGACGACAATCGATGGCTCTTCATACCCTAGACTTTTTCAAGCGCGAAAGTGCACAGCACTTGGCATTTTCACAGAAGGGAGCTCCTCAACGAGCATTCAGAATCGCTTCCAGCACCGAGGCGTCGAGGAGCTGAGGGGAAGCACTGAAAGTAGAAGGCGATTTTTTTCGCCACTCAGAAAGAGCCGTTCGAATTTTGCAGCTGTTCCTCTATGTGCTTCCAGAAGGCTTGGACGCGAAGCCGCCTAATGTGGTCTCCCGCTCGTATTTTACCAAGTAACCTCACCCGTAGTCTTTCTGCGTCTCGCAAACAACAGGCATAGACCAGGAATGTGCGGATTAACCGGCCCCGTTTATACTTCCGACGCCGAGCGACGCAACGGTATCTAAAGTGGCCAGATTGATCGATCGCGTCGCTCAATCAATATAGCCATTAGCCCTCGTTTATTCTTGCGCCGCCACGCGGCACGGCATTACGATCATCATAGATATCGATTTTCGCGCTGCCCGATCGATATCTATCACGACCACCGTGCCGCGCCGCGCAGCAGCACAAGTATAAACTAGGGCTTATACGTCGAAGGATAAGCGAGCCTTATCACGAATCCGACGGGTTTTGGTCTATCCGTTTTGTAGCTTGTTATCCGTAGATTTTTGGCCGGACAACGAACAACAAAGTCTGGCACCCTTATAAATTCGTTCTGACCTACTATTGGAGAAAGAATGATTAAACTTAGTTTTATTTTTTCATTTGTTTTTATTTTTTCCATACGTTAACCTTTATCCGGCCATTTTTGGACAAAACAATTCGTTATCGGGGTTTGAACATTTCGTTATCCACTCATACAATCAGTTGACTTCCAGGTCATGGCATCTCGCGCTTCTCGTACACGCGCCTTCGAGAGAACGCCGACCCGATGTACTCGTCGGTGAACTGCACACCTGTCGGATTCGATCGGATCATACCGGAACAGTCGTTCTTCACCGTGTTCGGAGTGTTCTTCGCGAATTTTCTCGGCGTGTTGGCTGGTGAGACTCTCTGTAGCTCTGGAAAGCGTTTTTTTTTTTCTCGACAACTCAAACAACGAGCGAAGCAAATGCTGTGCTTTAAATTGCTAATAGAACGAGACATGACATACGCTCTGCTTGAGCGCATATCAAACTTTTAGTCTTAGTGTTTAGTCCACGAACTGAAGCGAAAACAACTATCCGTTCGATTTAGTCGACCGAAGGTTAAGCTCCCGTCCAACCTCCACGCTCAACTTCACCCCATCACCTGTCGTCCCGATGGTCATCGATTTGCTTGAGCGGGCACCAGCAGCGTCTCCATTCGTCCCTGTCACGTGCCAGAGTGATCCAATGGATTCTCGTCGCTCGAGAGACACGAAGGGAGGGCGTCATTTCGTTCGTTCAGGGCCTTTAGGAAGAAGACCTACCAACGCGTTGGTCGGCATCCTGGCCTCGGATTCATCAACGACTTACAGCAGTTTAACAGAGAAAATACAGCCGAAATCCCATGGTGGCTTATCAATCGATATAGTGAAACATTTTTCCGTGCTATCAGGGTTTCTGGGCGCATGTAGCGCAGTCGGAGGAGGTGCGACTGTCGCGTGCACCCGATACCAGGTTCCTGATTCGGATTTCCCGCCTAGGCCAACCAAGCCTTCCATCCTTCCGGGGTCGGCGAATTGGTACCAGACTTGTCTGGGAAGGATAAAGCACTGACTTGTTCATCGGCTGGCCACCGCAAGTCATTGTATGGCCAAAAACGCATTCATGTCGCCTCCACGACATCCCGTAGAAGTAGAATGCGCTGGCGCATCCCAGAAGGGATTGAGTAACGCCGTCCTTTACCCTTTATCCTTATCAGGGTTTCTGGCTGTGAGTCGTTGATGAGTCCGGCCCGTGTGTTCTTTGTTAGCTTAGCTCCACAATTTTCTCTAACCGAGCAGAGTGGTGTGGGTAAAAGACGTCAACTAATTCTAATGAACCCTGACTTTCTCTATCTTCCAGTTGTTGACTGATCGTTCCTACAGGTAATCTCAAAATTGAAAAAAAATCTGCTGTGACGTTCGCAAGACTTGCCAAACTCGAAAAAATCCTATTAGATTTCAGCAGGCCATGGAGACGTAAAAATTGAAGCAATCCTATGATATTAGAACCCCATGGTAATCTTCTTGATACTCATCTACGACGTATTTTGAACTAAAAGTTTCTAGGACATGTACTGACAAAGAGCTTCTCGACCAATTCGCCTTCTCCTACCGATTATTTGGAGTGGGAAACAGTACCCCACATCTTTCCACGTTCGGCTCTCGATGAAACTTGGCATAGTAATGCATGATATTGAAGCATAATCTTTATATCGAACCACTCCAAGATTGATAGAACAGGCAGCACTCAGACTACCGTTTCGGCGTTCTTGGTTTCTTCATATCCTGGAATGAGACGAAATCAATCTGAAAAACCATCCCCCAAACGCCATTTCATCTCACAGAAAGTGCCGCACTCCCTTAATTCTACATTTTCAGGTGTAAACATGAGTGGCGACTTGAAAGATCCTCACAAAAGCATTCCACTTGGCGAACTGTCTGCAGTAGGTGTGAGGTGAGAAGATGTTGCAGATTTTTCTTTTTTTAATTACAAAAGATAAGATGAGCTTTTTAGTCGTTCTACCTGTGAGATTGTCCCAAACGGTTGGCTTTGAAGCCAATCTATCACTTCCAATGTCCGCGTGGAGTATAGAGTCTCAACAAGTGTCCTTACTCGGCAAGAGTTTGAAATTTAGCATAGCTATGCCTTCCCAGGCCAATCAAACCTTTTCGCTCTCCATGGCCTTCGACGATGGATGTTCTAAAAATTAGATTGACCAGGAAGCTGGATCGAACACTGTCGTAGTAGTCTGCATTGTGGAATGATCTGCCTTTGCTCCACAGGCAGTCGCCTCATATCTCCTTCGTCTTGTTCAAAATTTGAATCCCCCTAAAGGATGAAATGGATGAATAGAAGTCGGTCTTAGTTAATTCCTTTGGATTCTACGGGATATCGTGGAGGCAGGTTGAATGCGTCTTTCACCTCTACAATCACTTACGGTGTCCAGCCGATGATCCGCCCAGTGTTTTATCGTCCCAAGATAAGTCTGGAATAAGTCTAGCTACATATTCAGCGACCCCATATGGATAGAGAGCTTGGTTGGTCTGGGCGGAAATCGCCCTGGAATCGGGTGCACGCAAACAGGCTGCACTTTCCCCGGCTAAGATACAAAGTGTTCGGCATTTATGTACCTTAACAACGAAATGAAATGTACTTAGAGGAACTATTAGTTGACAGTGTATGTACAGCGTACGGCGCTTAAATCCCAGCAAATTCAGTTTCAAATTTGCTGCCAGACCGTAGCCCCGCAGAGGTCGCTATTTGATTTCTTTGAAAACGAGAAGCCTCAGGTATGAAGTCATATCGTCAAAATGACCTCGACGTTGCATACAAGTGCGGAGTACAACTGAGGAGCCGCGATTATCGAAAGCATTCGCGCTGGGAGATCGCCTGAATAATTCGATTCTTCGGGTACGGGAAGCCAACCGCTTACGAATTGGTGGCCCGGTACAACGCTTCTGCGGAGTCTGAGGAAGGTTTCGCAAACCCGACGAGGAAAACCCATTCACATGAACGCCTGTCAAGAACTGCGACAGTCGTGGAAAATGCTCAGGTGCTGATTCTGGAGGACTCGAGGAAATCGTTAAGAGTACTGAAAGTGACTTTAAAGTGAAGTGAGACCGTAGACGATGACTGTGGTCTCAGGTAGGTCATATGCCTTGCAGCAGGACGGCACACCGGTTTACAAGAGCCATTTACTCCAAAACTGATTGTCCGATAGTTTGGACATCCAAAGGAGTTCTGGCCTCCGAATAGCCTGGATTAGAACCATTGACCTGTTATGTTTGGAGCATAGTCGAAAGGGCTGCTAACAGGGCGAGACACCCTAACGTCACATCTCTTCGCACATTTATTTACGCAGCATTCATAAATATGGATAGCGACAAACGAACGATAGCGGTAGTATGTCGCTCCGCGTCAACGGTGGATCAGCCGGTCTCTGAAGACGTCGAACAGGTCGAAAGTTAGGCCGCTCAATAAACCTCCACTTAGAACCTCCTTTGGCACAGCAGTATTAACTAAGAAAATGCCGACGTTTTACGAAGAGAGAACTTGGAGAATATGGATAGCGTACTTTTAAAGACAGCGTGCGAGCGCTTCAGGCCAAGGATGGAGGCGGTAATTGCGGATTAGAGAGGAGATATTGAGAAATTTTACTCCTAAAATATCTCCCTATTTGTATGTAAAAGAATTCTATTTCATTACATTTTATGTTGACAAACTTGTTTGAAAAGTGGAAATTTAGTTTGCCCAGATTTAAATGCTGCATCCTAATGTAATTTTCCTGTTGTTTCAGCTCTTCGGTCTGCTTCGTCTTCATCATGATCCTCGGAGCAACCGGCGATCGTCTGAGCCTTCTTTGTGACAACCTCATCTCGGAGAAGGTATGAGCTCAAGAAACCCGAAGGAATCTCTGGGGCCTTCATGTGTTTCACGCCATTAGCAAGGAATCTCTTGAAATATGTATGTATAAGCTCATCTGCCCACTCTTTCCAAACTTCTATACACTCTTAGGGTTTGTCTCTAAAGCTCAGAATCCACCTTCGAAGAGTTGAAATCAACGTCAGAGAGCTTAGGCTATCCTTACAATTACATTACCACTCCTTTCTTTGGGTTTTTGGGCGGAATAAACGCAAAAAATCGCCGTTTTCCCATAAGTCCCTTCAAGGTGGCCTATTCAAAAAAATAGTAATTACTATCCGAATCCAATGCGTGTGGTCTATCCAATGATGTAGGCATCATCCAGTGGTTTCAGAAAGATATAGTCTGGGTGACCTGTAAGATCTGACGGCGGCGACCCTCTTATCGCTCAGGATAGTTGCGGTGGCACGGTTCGGGTTTTACAGGTCTCAAATCTATTTTCTTCTGAAACCACTGTATGATATCTACACCATTGGATAGATCGCCCACATTGGATTCGGATGGTAACTCTTGTTTTTTGAATGGGCCCCATTGGAGAGAGTTAGTGGAAAACCGCGATGTTTTGCGTTTTTTCCTAAAAAACCAAAAGACAGATGCGGTATGGCAGCTCAGTCTGTTGCGCTTCTCCCTATGTAGAGCCTTAAGTTCTGTTTCTCACCTTCTCCCAAATGTCTGTCATCTACAGCATGGATCCAGCGCCTTCAGCAATTTCAGCCACATTCCAGGTAGCCCTGACCGGCGTGTTGTTCATGATCGGTCTCTACATCTGCTCGCTGTCGTCCACAATCGGTTCACTACTCGGAACACCTCGGGTGTTACAGGGAATCGCCGCCGAAGGAATCATTCCGGTGCTCAATCCACTCGCTCAAGGAGTGCGTCTTTATGTTTCTATTACTTATCGCCCAATTAACATTACGAACCTCAAATTCGTGTTCAACACAACAAACCGACTTGGGCAGAAAAAAGGTCAATGCAGATGGGGAAATGCTCAGGGAGTAGTTGGTGTTCAGACACAGCATGGGTACCAGCCGCCAACGCCGCAAGTCCTTGAAGTCGTTGTCTAGGTGCTTCTGGATTTTTTCGTGTTTGTCGTGGAATTCCTTGTAGGAGGGGGTATACTGTAGGCCAATGAACACTACTGACGCTACAGTACGCCACATGGCGTCCGTGGTTTTTATCCTAATGATGAGCCGATTTCGTGATGTGAAGAACAGTTGAAAATAGGACAGACGTCTAGAGACTATTTGGAGGTGGCGTGGCGTGTTGTTTTCATACCAACTACATATGTCATGTTGGCTATTGGTGTTACTAAGACTCCCCCTCCCAATTAGGAGGGCACTTTTTTGGTACTCTGGATATGTGTATACTGTTAGGAAGTCTTTTTGTTACTTTAGAAATAAGCAGTTCTTATATGCAGTTTCTGACATTCAGCAAAACATGAGACGGATAGCGACCATTTATTGTTGTCTGTTTTATTGTTTATATATCTCTATGATTAATT
The DNA here is from genome assembly GCA_947396885.1 of Heligmosomoides polygyrus polygyrus. Taxonomy (NCBI): domain Eukaryota; kingdom Metazoa; phylum Nematoda; class Chromadorea; order Rhabditida; family Heligmosomidae; genus Heligmosomoides; species Heligmosomoides polygyrus. The sequence continues at coordinate 102,074,507 of OX377202.1, read as the reverse complement.
TTCTGTTTTTAAGATTTCGACGTCATTCTTGTATACCATTTTGGCGTCGAATTAAAGACTTTTTAAGCCAAACTGGACACTTCTCAGATCAAATTGGACACTCTTCTACGCCAGCCTAAGACTTTTGATATCAAAGCGAACTCTTGCAAACCAAAATGGGCTTTCCCTACATTAAGCTAGAGACTATTCAAAAAGGTTAAAATTTATTTATTTATTTATTTATTTATTTATTTATTTATTTATTTATTTATTTATTGGAGACGTGATAGTGTCACGTTAATCTTCACCTGTATCACCTGTATCACCTGTCGTCCCGTTGATCATCGACTTGCTCGAGCGGGCGCCAGCAGCGTCTCCATTCGTCCCTGTCGCGTGCCAGAGTGGTCCAATGGATCCTCCTCGCTCGAGGGACACGAAGAGCGTCATATCGGTCGTTCAGGGCCTTCACGAAGAAGTCCGACCAACGCGTTGGTGGGCGTCCTGGTGTTCTTTTGACATCTCGCGGAATCCAATCTGTGACGGCTCTCGTCCAGCGGGTGTCTGCGAATCGCATTACGTGGCCGGCCCACCTAATTTTCGACGACTTGGCCCATGCGACAGCGTCTCTGATCTTCGAACGTCGGCGAAGCTCGGAACTCCGGAGGCCTTCTCTCACTTGCGTGAGTCGTGTCACTCCGAGCATCGTCCTCTCGATTCCACGCTGCGCGACGCTGATCGCGTGCTCATCCTGCTTTCGTACAGCCCAGGTCTCTGAGGCGTATGTTAGGGCAGGAAGAACAGTGGAGTCGAATAGGTGGGCACGGAGTCGGACGTTCTTCGTTTTCTTCACGACTTCTTCGACGCTCTTGAAAGCTCCCCAAGCCGCTCGTTTCCTCCTGCTCAGCTCTGGTGCTAGGTCGTTGGCCATGTTGACTTCGCGACCCAGATACACATAGCTGGAGCATTCGGAGATGTTCGTTCCACGTTAATCTTACATTTAAAAAAACCAGCAAAATATAAATAAAACCTTGAAAGCACACAAATTAAAAAAGGTAAAAAAAACTGTGACAATCAGATTAAAACAAGTTGAAACAAATGAAAACGACAGTAATATAATCGCTTCTGCAGAGAGTAAAACTAAATGATGAATTTCATGGAAAAAGTGATTGGTCTCCTTTGAGTCGACGGTCAAGAAAGCTTTGGAAACCTTTGAGCGACATTTGAAGAGCGTTCTCTTTTAGAAGGCGGAGGAAGAGTCGAATAGTTCTGTTAGAAAAGAAGCTGGTCCTAGCCTTACTTTTTGCAACCGGCCCCGCAAGTCTAAGGCCACCATTTCTTGTCCGATTGGACGTGAAAACGAAGAACTGGTGCAACGGAACATTGACAATACCCTTAAGGATAAAATTATTTTTTGTTCAAGGAAAATTTAGTACAACTTTTTTTTGAAATTTTTAGTTCAGCTACCCAGAGTGTAATAATTTTATGCAATATTTATATTTAGTAAAAAAATATTAAATTAAAATTTGTCTTGAAGCACCGCAAAAACGCAAGCATATAGCATATTAAAATATCAGATTGCGCCAGGCACTCAAAAACTTCGCCGCAACTTTTATTTGATTGATTCTGTAACTCCACTTACATGAATCATCAGCAAGAGGATATGTGTGTTCTTTGCAGTTGTTTTTGTTGTATCACCAACAGATGCCAGACTTCATGCAAACAGAAATTCTGCTATCAATCGGATAAAAATCGCAACGTTTTGGATTAGAGCATGGCGCAATCTCTTTTTCGGTCCTAAAATTGGTTGCCTTCCTGCCTTTTAAACCATTATTTTTCCTTGAAAAATAAAATTTTTAATGATTTCAATTTTAATACCACTCACACCTAATTTCAATACCCCCAATTATTTTAAATTTTAATTTCTAAATGTGTTTAGTTATTGGGTAGGTGAATCAAAACATTAAGTAAAGTTATGCTAAAATTTTCCTTGAACAAGAAATGTTTCGCCCTTTTTGGGGTCTCTAGTTTAATGTACAAGAAGCTCAATCCAAATTGAAGGAGTTCGATTTCACTTCAAAAGTCATAGGCTACTATAGAAGAGTGTCCAATTCGACGTGAAAATGGTATATAATTTTATGGTTAATTTTTATTTCAAGATTTCAACGCCTATCGTATGTCCCTCTTCTAGAATAGTCGTTCGCCTACTTGATCTGCAGAGAATAACAGTTTAGTGTGACGAAATTGATAGAATTTGTGGAAGAGCCTAAGGTCCCGTTTATACTTCGACGTCGAGCAAGGCGATGCCACGTATAGAACATGACATCGTGTCGCTCGGCATCGGACGTATAAATGGTTCCCAACAGCTTCACAGTCGCATCTCATACCCAGTCTCAGCTCGGCCATTGAGAAGACACTGATCAGGGCTCCCGGATATTCTGATGTTCAGTCGGGCGCCAACAAGAATCCGGTGCTGGCCGGTGTGGTGCTGATGGCCGTGGCGTCCGTGTTCGTGCTGCTCGGCGACCTCAATCAGCTCGCCATCCTCTCCACCATGCCATTCCTGATCACCTACGCGTTCGTCAACTACGCCTACGTCTCGCTGGCGATGAGCTACGATCTGGCACACATCAGTCATGCTGCGTGAGTGTTTCTTCGTTTCAGCAGGGCGCAGATTCATCAACCGCTTACCGTCCTCTAACGGTGAAAATACCGCCAAACCTGATGCTGACGAATGTCATATCAGGGGTTTGCCGGTATTTTTACCGTTAGAGGGCCGTAAGTGGTTGATGAATCTGGCACCTGGTGTGTAATGCATTTCAGTGAATTTAGCCCATAAAACAGACTCCATAGCTCATAGGCGAGGCTTACACCTTGACCACGCCCATATCCGTAACTGTTTGACCACAAGTGATACAGCTGGCGAACGAAAATTGGTATGGATCCTTTATTCCGGCTAACTTTCGGCGTAACCGTCTCCTTCAGAGCTTGGAAGAGTCAAGTAGAGTCTGAAAAGCCATCCGTCCATGAACAATTTCAGACCACAGTGGTGAATCAGAGGTTGGACGGATGGCTTTTCAAACTCTACTTGACTCTTCCAGGTTCTGAAGGAGGCGGTTACGCCGAAATGTTAGCCGGAATAAAGGATCTATACTAATCTTGGATTGCCAGATGCATCAATTGGGTATTCATACCGATCAATATCATGCCAAGATTCAATGAAAATCGAAAATGAAATGTTCAACCACAATGATTAGCGTGTAGTTCGTACCCTAGAACCTGTAGCGTAACAAAATGTCCTTTTCAGACTTTTCAGATTAACCATAGCCAAGAGATCTGGATGATATTCTCTCACACCTTTTTTATTTCAGCGACGAGGGCTCGAAATACGGTTCAATGCAGAAGGTCGGCGATTTGGACGAGCTGTTTCCTGAGCGACAGCAGCAAACATGCGCCGCTACCGTCGAGGCAGGCAAAATCGTAGGGCAGCCAGCCACCTGGTACTCGATGTTCAGCAACCGATACATCGCCTTCGTTGGGGTGCGTTTTCGGTGTTAGACTCGACACATTCAAATGAAGACCGCAATGCTCTGAGCGGTTATGTAGTGATTCAATTCATTTTTTAAAGCCTCAAGCGGCTGATATCGAGGATGCAACCCGTTACAACTACGTTTTGTTGCGATCAAAACTTTAGCGCCAGGCGGAACTCGAACCCGCTCCTCCTGTTGACCGAGCGGAAATGCTCTACGCCACTACACCAGCGGCGCTCATTGATCGAGCACAATATTCACACCTCGTGAGACCCTCGTGGAGCGAACAAAATACTGTTACGAGAGATTATCACTTCGATGGCCACTTGAGACTTGAAGAAAATGAACTGGAATCTTTCTCGTCTCGTTTTTATCTTCAGTGTTCCAGAAGTATCGTAACCCCCACCCCCCTCCCCACTTCCCCAATCATAAGAAAGCCGCCTGTGAACCTACCCCTTCTCAACAAGACCTACATGGTTTTCCAAGGCATCTAACATCTAAGGAGCACAGTAATGAAGTTCGTTTCCACTGTTGGTCTGGATGGTCCAAATGGCAAAAAAATGCCGCCTACTCATGGACGGGAGGTCGGGGGTACGTACCTCCCCATGCCTAGTAAACCCGTTCCGACCTGCAGCGGGCTCAAGAGTAGTTGACACCGCCGAATTAACCAGTGTGCTAAAGGAATTACGGCCCATATTTGGGTTAAAATTGAAGAGCATACACGAAATAGGTTAAGAAAGTGCTGCCCCTTTGCCGCGCTTTTTTAACCTATTTCGTGTATGCTCTTCAATTTTAACCCAAATGTGGGCCGGAATTGCTTTAGCACACTGGTTAATTCGGCGGCTCAACTACTCTTGAGCCCGCTACAGGTCGGAACGGGTTTACTAGGCAACAAATTTCTTCTATTTTTCCAGCCAATGGCCTGCAGCCAAAATGAAGTGTTCCCTGTTAGATGTCCTATAGACCAACAGAGCAAAGCGAAAAGCAGTGGCCGTTCGATCTAGTCGAAGTTTAAGCTCCGGTATAAACTCTACGCTTAGTCGATAACGACAGCGTCTCTGATCCTCGAACGTCGGCGAAGCTCGGATCCGGACGCCTTCTCTCACTTGCGTGAATCGCGTCACTCCGAGCATCGTCCTCCTCTCGATTCCACGCTGTGCGACGCTGATCATTCTGCTCTCGTATAACCCATGAATTCATGCAGCCTCTTACTGACAATCTACAAGTGATATTTACGCTACCTATCAAACACACAGGAACCCCGGATGACCACATGGCGCAATCTCAACTTTTAATGAAGCAAACTTCTGCTTTCCTGCTATCCAGAACAAGCTACAAAGCTTTGTTGTATCTACAGTAATAAAAAACTTCAAGACCAACACATTTCCCATACATTTCAGTCTCTTCCAACTAATGCAGCACCCTAACATCATTCGATGGTTACCTGGACTTATACCGTTCTTTGTGTGTTTTCACGTCATGCCTTGCAAATACGACCCTCCCCGCCAAATCATGAGAAGCCTATGCCTGTCTGCTGCATTAGCTTGGGGTCTGTACATACTTTGCGGCAGCAGCGACAAGAGCGATGGGAGTGCAGCGCACGGAAGTATGAACAGGCGACTGGAGCGACAGAGACGGCGCTCGAGTATGAACACTTTTTGGCGGCGCGCGCAGGTTTTCGATCGATTTGCATGTTTTGCACGAGCGACAAGTCACTCTTCTCGCGAAGTATAAACAGGCCCTTAGATTAGGTTCTGATCGATTTATTGTTGGAGTGCTGTCGCTCTCGTCGCTGCTGTCGGCTGCTCATACTTCGGAACGACGACGGTAGCAACTAAGCGACGGACGGAGTGTCGAGTACGTAATGACATCATAGCGCAGTAGTGTTCGAAGGAAACGATTCCTATCCTTCCATATTTCAGATCATGGCGAGGCATGTTATTATACTTCTTTTGCGTGCCATACCGATGATGTAGGTAATATGACTGTTTGCTAGTGTCTGTGTTGACTGAGTGACAAGAAATAGACGTTAAGACCTGTTCATACTTCGCGAGCGACTCGTCGCCCGTGCAAAACAGGCATATCGATTAAAACCGAGCGTGCGCCGCCGAAAAGTGTTCATACTCGAACGCCGGCGCTGTCGCTCTAGTCGCTGCTGTCGCGAAGCATGAAAAAGCCCTTATGATGTACCTACGCACACCACACTACGTTCTTTGTCCCACTCGCTCTCGTCGCCCGTTTATACTTTTCGGGCACTGCCGTGTTTCTTGTCGCTACTGTCGCAAAGTATGAACAGGTCCTTGGCTTACATTTTCGTTCCCTAACGTCCACGAGTCCAACTAGGGCGCAATGGCACTGTGAGAACGTAAAACTGTGACTTAAACAAGGGGTTGTTTGCCAGGTAGTTCAAGCCTGTGCTCTAGGTTGACGACGACCTGGGATCCCATGGCGTTCGACCATTGTCTGGTGAGCAGCTGCACTTACACTTCCCTACAGCCACTGATTTCAGTTCATGGTGAATCTACTGATCCTGTTCCTCATACACTTCTGGTTCGCCGTGGCACACTTCGCCGCACTGATCATGATCTACTACTACATAGGACGAGTATGCCCCGCTTCTTCACCAGGTAATCAACCACTTCAGCTTTTCGTTGACGCCTCAGAGTAACGCAGAAATCATTGCAGGCATCTCCACCTTCTCCATTCCGCACATGTTCCGCACTGCCTTCTCATCACTAGAAACCATAGGCGTCTTCAACCGAGGGCCTTGCGTGCTGACGAAGGTAAAACTGCGCTTAGCGAGTGACGGATCGCTATCATCGTGTGGTCACAGCAGTTTCAGGAAGGACCGTCGAAGGACGTGCTCACCGAGCAACTCAATGAATCGAATCCCGACTACCAGGATCGGAAGCAGTATCACCACGCGCAGAACGTCACACAGGACTTCGACTAGTCGCGCCCGCCAAAGAACCCCGTCGTTGTTACGCTGTCTACTATATCGTGTCCTACTACTTGTACCTTCCGACACTCGCTGCGTAGATTTCTACAGCTTCGACAGATCTCCTCTATCATCATTTACATTTCCGGGTTCAGTAAATACTTCTGTCCAGCTCCTTGTGCTCAGCCAACTGTTTATTAACAACTGGTACATAACAAATAACAACTTCCGGATTTAGATGTTCGACGGGTACAGCAGCTGAAAAAACGGTAATTATGCACGAAATAATTGCAATGAAAAAGGATCACATTCCAAAACCTGTGTGGCCCGACATCGCGGGAATTAATAGACCAGACAAAAACAACTCAAATCATCCGCGAGAGAAATACATTTTCATTCAGGTTTTACCCATCTAGTTTGAACTGCATCCGCTTTCCTGTTCAAGGGGGACGGATGTAAACATGTGCATAAGCAGACCTTATGTCCTGTTTATACTTCCGACGCCGAGTGACGCGATGACATGTAAAGTGGCCGAATTGATCGATCGCGTCGCCTAATCAATGCGGCCACCATATGTGGCGTTCCGTCGCTCGGCGTCGAAGCATAAACGGGGCCTCAGACATTTAATGCCGTCTCACCCCATAACATCGCTTCCTAGATCCGATCTAGGCGCAATTTCGCACATTATTAGTTTGTCCCGACGGTCTTATAACTAATCCCCTACTGCCGTTCAAATCGCGGGTTGATGCGCAGGCTTGCGGGATACTGTAGCATTCGTTTGCTGCCATCGTGTGGCGGATCGCTTCGGCGTCCACTCAGACATTTCATCGGTCCACTGAGCAACGAAAGCAGTTCGGGCACGAGGAGCTTGGATGGCCACACCCCATAGTCCCTTCCCTAGCCTGGTTCTACGCACGTAGAGACCGTTCCGAAAACGGTTTTAGCACGAGCAGCATCGATGGGTCTTATCCTTACTAGAGGTGCCTATAGGTTCGAGCGCTCAATGATAGAAACGAGCTCCGATGACAACGGCTGGGGTGATGCGCAGGCTTGGGATACTGTAGCAAGCAAGCGGGAATATTCAAACGGCAGTTGGGGATTAGTTATAATGGCTATCTGCTCCGCCCCTTCAACAGAAATCAACGCCGACGTTGTTAGATGGATGTCTAGTTAAGATCAAAACTCTTGCGCCAGGCAGGACTCGAGCCCGCACCTTCTCCTTTCCGGGCAGCGATGCTACGCCTTATACCACAGGCGCTGTTTGGTCGAACGGAACATCCACATCCACGATAAGTTCCTAGCAAGGACATAGCTATCAGCTCTGACCCGTTGCTATCACTTGCTAAGAAGATTTCGTGGATATTCCGTTCGACTAAACAGCGCTGATACTGTAAGGTGTAGCATCGCTGCCCGGAAAGCAGACGGTGCGGAATCGAATCCCGCCAGAAGCAAGAGTTTTGATCGTAACTAGACATCCATCTAAAAACATCTATCTTCTATACCAGCCGTTCTGAGCTCAAGCAAAAGTTAAGAATCAACCCTGAAGCGTTTTGGGAACAAGTGTGTGCATAGGAAGCCCTACTCTAACAAAAGAACGCACGGGCAAACTCGACAGTTCAGCGGAGAGCAAAAACTCGTCCAATCTTAAGGGGATCTGCGTCTAACAAACCAGGGCCTGGGAGATATCTGCTCCTTGAATACCTTCTCCCTTTACATTACAACGTTATTAAGACAGTATTTATACTAGAATCATTGCGCTATGAGAACTGTCAACATCAACTAGACTAGAACTCATAAACCCTGCTTGTAACCCTTGTGACCGTCCGATCAATCCAAAGTCCAACAACTGACCACACGAATTCTGTTTCCCATGGCGTTTGGCGGCAGATTGTGGTGGAACTTGGCGCGGACGGTGCCTGTGTTTCCGTGAACTCGCGTGATCTTTCCCCAGATGGCCCTCGTTCTCGTGGGCACGGTGTGTCCAGGCTTCTGAAAAAGCGTTTCGGTAGTATAATTCTCCACCTATATTGCAAGAGTCAGAATTTAACGAAGAAAAATATATGTCCACAGTACTAAGTTCAGTTCACTAGATCTAACTTCCTACAACTTCAGACATTTGCCATAAATCAGTCGCTGCGTGTTGTGAAAATAAAGAAGTCAACGATGTTGACCATCCGCGCTATCTAACAAACATCAGCGATTTCCAAAGTCGTGCCGCTCCATTGCGGAAACATAAACCATCGCTGAGACGTTCTAGATATTATAATTTTAATAGATTTAAAGATATAAACAAATAGAGATACCGGACACAGAAATTAGAACTGGATAAAAAGTGGTGGACGCATATTGCCTTTAACTGGACCGAAGGGGACCCTAGTTCGTTTAGGAAAAGTCCTATATACTTCTCAAAATGTCAGAATTTGAAGCTCATATAAAGTAAATATATAGTAATGGCGCAATACAGGTATGGGGGGGGTGCACCCTTATGATGACGAATTTCTATTGCTTTTTTTCAAACTAGAGCTCACTATTCGAGCCGAACCCTAGTGTGGAAGTGGTCCCTCTAGAAAAAAGAAAGCACTCCGTCATATCGCAGCTGTATAATGAAAATTTTCAAGTCTACAAGACACTGCACCCCACATTCCCGTATTGCGCCATAGTAAGTAGTTAATATCGTGGGTATTTATCAAGTGTTATGTTTCTCGTCGATCGGAAGCAATATCTCAGTTTCTAGCTACACATCTGGAGACACACGGCAGCATTGACCTGTATTTCCCGTATACTATGAAGTTCATGACAAAATTGTGCTTAAGATCAAACAGTTTACTACAAAAGACCTATAGCTGATGTCAGGGGAGAAAGTCATGAGAATGGGAACGAAAGGAATGCCACAATAAGCGCAAATCGAGACTTTTTCTCGACAGCATCTCTGGACCAACTAGATGGCGATAATTTTCAGCATTTCATTCAATTTCAAACCGGAAGACTTTAAACAGACACTCGAGGCCTTTCGCCCCTTCTTTTATCAAAAGGTGCCATGGTTGCGACCCAGCATATAACAAATAGTGTTCATGCACGAGTAAGTGTAACTCTAGCTAAGGGTGGGGAAGTCATATGCACATCTCGCGCAATCCTGCACACATATGGCTTGATGATCAAAAACTTTTGCAGTGGTTGATTCCTTCGGTCTTATGACCATACGAGCACTAACGGCCAGCTCAAAACGAAGGTTATCTCTTTGACGTCTTCAAGAACAGGGCCGCCCAAACACATAAACTTACTTATTCGCAAAATAACGTCTCTGTCTAAGTCCAGACACTGCGGAAATCACTGAAAGGACAACTCTCGAAGCCTCTGATAAGAAGTCAGCTGTTCACCTACTAAACCAACAGCCTTACCATTTCCTAGCTTTCTCTAAGTGTAAGTGCGAGCCCCCTCCTCTATGCGTTACGCCTTACATATGAATGAAACTGAAAAAAAATCAGCAAAAAAAAAAGATATAGGCCAGAACGGTAAGACGTGAGAAACAGATGTTTTTAGTTATTATGCACATAATAAGTAGAGCTGTAAACTCTAATGACGGACCTCGGGTCATTTTTCTTACCAAATAAACCATAACCCTACACTAACTTCTCTCAATCTTCGTTGAAACATGGGATCTGCTAAGAGTTTCGAGGTCCTTTCTATATATATGCTATTAAAAAATGCATCTACAGAACAATGCGCAAGAAAAACTAGCGCATGCGGATCTATGTGGGGAAATATAATAACCCTAGGCATTTTTTCTTGTCTATGCCGGCACTGAATGTCGAATAGTTTGCATAGTACTTCCGTTATCGTTATTTCATGGCTAACACTACTAGAACTCCTGAAAACACTGATATAGTCACAAAGTGGCATACCCTTCAAAAATAGATCCCCTTTCCTACATATGGATCACTCACTCCACCAACTACCTATCCGTGCATGGTATTACATGAATGGAGGCACCATCAGTGCATCATATAGCCAAAACAAGAATAAAGAAACACCACAAAAGCTATCTGTGCAACATAGATTGGGAAGGAATGCTGCTGCTGCTGACAGCTAGGCTCGCGGATTCATGTGGACACGTTTAGCTCTTCATAATCCGCTGTTTCTCTCTTTTTTGCTACTACTAAAGTCGCAGTGCTATTTTGTTCACCTACGATGCATACAGAAACTGTACACGCCTGAATGGATTAGGTGCACTCATCCGTATATCACTACATTGCCCCAAGTTACACATTATCTGAGTTCTCCTTGCCGTGTAGGGATCAAGGGGAAGGGTAAACATTTCGGTGCTCTCGCTTATGAGCGCATTTCCAACGACTTCTATATTTCCACACCGCCTGAAGGTTGCAAACGACTCCAGTGGTGTCGTGCCAGTTTGCACAAGGTGATTCACAAAGGACAAGTCCAGCGAAATGATATTTCATCAGGTTTTGGTCAACCCTATCTGTTAGACATTACACACTGACTAAAATACACGAGTGTGGCTACCCAAAAACCCTTGTACCCACTTTTAATGCAACACCTTGAATGTCTGTAAAGAGGGTGCAAAAGAGAATTTAAAGAACCCGCCACATCAGACTTAGAAGGTACCCGTTGAACAACGGAAGATATATAAAGACGCTCTAAATCCAATGTAACCTATAACCTATGTAACCTCCAATATCAATATGAAGTCGCCAAACGATAAAATCTCGAAAACACCTCTGTTGAACTTCAAATCTCACACATCACGTGAGCCTTTCGAACATGATTGACCCATACAATGCGAGTTCCATAGTTCATTATCGTGCGGATTTCCTTTTTTCATACTAAAATTCGCGACGTTAACGTATATAATCGCATTCTCATTGCCTGGAAGAGCTTAAAAAGCGCAGCATGTCATTCTATCGTGGCTTGAACGCCGAGGAAATCCGCGCCTAAGAGACACCGCACCACACTTTAGTGAATGCACGTGAAAGCCAGCCAAGAAATTATTCTATCAAGAAGTGTTGTCAAGTGTCTTTAATGACCGTACGCTGACTCTATATTCCCTTAAGAGCTTCATGATAGATATGTCGGCATATTCTCCGTGTAAGGCGCGTGTAACGCAGTCAGAGGTCAGAGTCCGTGTAACGACGGAGGTTGGGTTGGGCTGTTGGCGGCGTTAGCCCTCTGCCTGCACGCTGAGGATGGGCTCAAGTTGGCTGGAAACAACTATCATGGGGATTACGTCGCCCCTCTACCCACTACCCACCGCCGCTCGCTCTTCATCACTGTTTCTAGCCAACTTGAGCCCGCCCTTCGCGCGCAGGCAGAGGGTTAACGCCGCCAGCGGCCCAGCTTCCGTCGTCCCTAACTCTACGCAGAGTTGTATTGGGGTATATTTGCACTTATGGGCGCGTGTAGCGCAGTCGGAGGGGGCGCCGGCCGTCGCCTGCACCCGACACCAGGTTCCTGGTTCGGATTTCCCGCCCAGGCCAACCAAGCCTTCCATCCGTCCGGGTCGGTGAATCGGTACCAGACTTGTCTGGGAAGGATAAAGCGCTGGCTTGTTCATGGTCTGGCCACCGCAAGTCATTGTATGGCCAAATACGCATTGAAATCGCCTCCGCAACATCCCGTAGAAGTAGAATGCGTGGCGCATACCAATGGGGATTGAGTAAGGCCCCGTTTATACTTCGTCGTGGAGCGATGTGATGGGCACGCAATGAGGCCAAATTGATCGATCGCGTTGCAAAATCAATATGGCCATTATACGTGGCATCGCGTCGCGCCGCGACGAAGTATAAACGGCCTTAGGCCGTCCTTTATCCCTATTATTCTCCGTGAAGTATATAAAATTTATGTTACGTCCACTCCTGAATATACAACTTACGCGTATAATGCTTAAAGAAACAACCTCACCAGGAAAGTGTTCACTCAGATCTCTTCAACTACGGTGACATCACTCCAAGCTCAGAAAGAAACAAAAGTGAGATATACAGATCACTCACATCGAAAGGAAGAGGAATGACCCTTTTATTGATCAGCAAAACAGTACACGGAGAAATTTAACTTCGCTCTGGTGATTTCTTCAAAATTATAGCACACTACTAGAGTAGGTTTCAAACTAAATCTCCGTCTATCTAGAAAGTCCCTCATGCGCAATAACTTGCACGTTGAGTTCGATTAGAGTCCGGCGCACTTTTTAACCAAGCCATCCCACAATGTTCAGCCATTTCAAGAAACTGCCATCCAATACCTAAAAGGGATACTTTCCAGTTAGAGAAAACCTTCTACTTCATTTGTTTTGTTTCCCCTGATACTTCTGTTCCCAAGCTTAGTTCCACATTCTTTGCTTCAACCAGCTAGTTTTAGTTTGAAATGCACTGCCTCGCTGGTGTCCCTTTTTGTTTCGATTAAGTAGTGTTAATCTCCCACTTTCTACAGTAATCACTGGCAAATACTGTATGTGTGTTGTTATAAGAATGACGAATACTACTGAATCCGTTAGGAGGATGTTTAGTTGCGATCAAAACTCTTGCGCCAGGCGGGACTCGAACTAGAGGCTTCTATAACAGCCGCTCTAGGCTTAAGCAAAAATGAAAAACTATTAAATCCGTTTTTGAATAGGCCTTAGTTTTCAATAATGGATGCAATTTGAACGCCTGACTCGCAGTGACCAATCCATGGACAATTCGGTGCCTCTTCCCGAACAGGTCTGCTACGAATCCACCGGCCAGAAGAAATGGAAGTCTTTGATGGTCAGAACAGGACCCGAAGCAAGAAGCTGAAGTCGTGTTGCAGTAACCGCCCTCTCGGACTGCACTATGAAAACAGCTGTGCTGAGCACTAGCAAAAACCACTCTTCAGGCCAACTAATTTCTTTCCCAAATGCAGTTATGCGGTAAATAGCCAACTGTTCACACTGTCTAGACCCTTACTTGGACAATAAGTGATAAAGCGATGCAAGGGGAAAAAATCGAGACACAGTTCACATTGTCGGCATGGTAGCTTACGTTACAAAAAAAAACTTGAGAAACCTATCATGTTTTTCAAGATTTTCCATAACTGTACAGAAATTGAATACCTTTCCGACATGCGAAGAGACAGTGCTCAGGAAAAGATATATCATCAGAATCCACATCTTTAAGCGGTCAGCTATAGTATGACTACACTAGATTAGGATATTATAAATGAATAGCGTAAGCACTCTCCATAAGTTATCACAAAGCAAACATGGAAATAAACGACCAAAAGAGGAAACCTGAAAGAGAAGAACATACGGTGGTCTTGTTGTGAGCCTTGTAGAGGTAGACAGCGCGCTTGCCAATGTAAAACTTGGCGTCGTCCTTGTTAAAGACGCCGTCCAATTTGAGCAGAGCGGTGTGCTCTGACTGGGTGCGGAGTCCACGCTTGAATCCGGTGAACACAGCCTTCACGTAAAGTCTGAAAAGTTCTTCTCCTAAGTACAATAACATCAACAGATTATTAATCAATAACGGTAACGGGAGCAGTAAGCTCCATGCCCTCCCATCTTGAAACTCCGACGTGATTATTGACTATGACTAAAACGCGCCGAGGGTCAGGCGGAATTTCTTGTGCAATCCCAATGGGGAGGGGGGGGGGCGGCACCTTATAGACAATTTAAATATTAGTTGAAATGGAAACACATGCAGCATCATGTCCAACTTGATGCAACCACTACTCTCGAGGAAGCCCAGGGGTTGTGGGGTGGACACGCCAAGAGGACGAGGGGTAGTACGCACATCCGTTATAAGGTGAACATTTTCTTCTAGGTCCAACCTTTTGACAGTCTCCTCATCTTTAGAGGCTTGACTTTCCCTCCACTGAGCATTCAACAGATTCGGCACTGATCTGTTAACGCAGTGTAGTAGCAACATCGCTACCCTCAGTGGTGGAAAGTCGAGGCTGTGAAAATTAGGAAGCTGTCGATAGGCCTAGAATAAAGGAATAAAGACCCCACCTACCAGCCTCGTTACCAAATGTCATACTCTGTGAAGAAACCTTGGCGCTATGAGGGGAAGGAGGTCACCATAGCATGCCGCGGCCGGCAGGCGCGGCGAGTAGCTACGTACAGCGAATGTAAATGCAGCACTATCTCTTCGGTTCGATTACAGATCCCTGATTTATTTGGTTCCGTTTTGGCCAGGGGCGGAAACTCCAGGATGTAGGCAATTTTAACGCGGGTGCGTTACTTGGGCCACACCCTGGAGTCCCTTCCCCTGCCCAAAACTGTGCTCAACTCCGCGTCAGCACAAAACAAAACTATAGCATTGTTTGTTCGTTTTCTTCACTATCAGTGTGTCATAAATTCTTTTTTTTTCGTGTTAAAGACACTTTTTATAAGGTGACCCCCTAACTACTATAGCGCCGAAACCTTATTAAAAACATCGCATTAAGCAAGTTATGAAAAAAGGAGACTAAATTTAAAAAAAATTATTACACGGCACTTGTGTGATCTACCCTTCTGGTGAACTTAGCTAGTCTATTTAATGTAAATGTATCGTCCTTACGAAGACGGATAACCAGTAAATTCAGGGTGACCCCCTTCGAGCCGCTTTGCGCGAAGCCAGCACAAACTCCCGCAATCGTATGCTTGCTCCATTCCAAGCGTATTTCCGCCGCAGATTCCAATGAATGGTTCAAAGCAAAGATAAACAGTACTAAATCAGGGAACCCTAACTGCAACTGGCGCAAATAGGGTCCGGGGGGGGGGGGGTCACCTTATAAGAAGTGTCCCCAACGCCAAGAAAACGAGACAAGGCACACTGATAGTAAAGAAAACAAACAAATAATGCTGTAGCTGTGTTCTGTTTAGAGATTTAGGCAGGGGAAGGGACTCCAGGGTGTGGCTCAAGTGACGCATCCGTGTTAAAATTGCCTACATCCTGGAGTTCCCTCCGTTGTCCAATTAGGAAGCACATAAGCCGCGGATCTATAATCGAAACGAAGAGATAAGACTGCATTTACACTCACTGTATGTAGCTATTCGCCACGCCGGCCCGCCGCGCCATGCTGTGGTGGCCCCCGGACCCTATTTGCGCTCTGCAACTTCCTTTCAGAAAGAATACGCATTCAGCTGCCTATGAATTGAGAGAAAGAACCTGTCATGCCAATTTTAACTCGCCGATACACTTACAACCGGAAAAACACCCGTCCGAGTTGTCCGGGGTGCAACGCCCACAGCAGCGCGATTCAAACCTGGTTTTTATTAACCGTGGAACGCCCTTACTACAGGCTTTATACGTTGGAGCCAGGGATGAAAGACGAGCTACGACGCTCTATGGGATTTTCTGCCCATCAGAAGCCCCCCCCCCCCACCAACCTGTTTCCGCCGGAGAAGCATGCAAGCAAATATCACTAGCTGCAGCGACTGATTAACAGAGGGATAGGCAACTCGGTCCCGTAACAATTTCCCTGAATTTCACTCCGAAACTACGGTGGACTACTCAGACGGTTTTTTTTTTCGTTGTAAGTTTATCAAACATTCCCATTTTAAGCTGATCTATTTGTGTTAAAAACCAGACTACGCAGAAACTTTTACTTGAAAAAAACAGCCAATATGAAACTGTAATGAACCAATATAGAGGAAACCAATGCTGACCTTCCAGCGGGTCCTGGTCCAGCTCGTCTGACAGCTTGCTCGGCCATTTTTACCTAAATTTCGGTTGTTAACTTCTTCCGCAAATGCACTGACATAAAACACATCGCGCTAGCACTAGAAGTCGATTACGCATGTTTAAAGACTCGAAAACAAAGAAACTAGAAATTAATAGAAACACAGAAGGACCGAATCCATCGAATGAAGAGTAAAACAGAAGTCCAATGTCCACACAGACGCGCACCCACATGAACCACAGCAGATCCAGCCCTTAGGCCTTGAAAACTTAAACGAACCTAACGCAGATAAACCTTAATAGACCCAAATACAACCAACTTTACCAAAAGCTAGGAATTAAAAAGTGTTCCGAGCCGACCGCGGCCGCACAGCGAGGAATACGGTGTCGCAAAGCTATTCCAACCTGCACATCTAAAGTCCGTCCGCAGTCACACCTACCACGCCTGGCCTTACGCGCAATGTGGAATTCGGTCGGCTGGTCGTGTTTTTTCCAACGGACGAGGTGGCCTCAGTCTGTTACATAGCAGGTTGTAGCAGAATTGAAAGTAGAGATATCAAGCAGTAAACTGGGCTAGTTATTACATATTGGATCCGCTTTGAAATATTCGGATAATTGGATGATTCAAATAGTGGCGATTTCGCGGTCTCCGGATTTTTGGAGGATTCCGGTCAGAGTATCCGAATCGGGTACTCGAAAATGATTCATTCGCATCCAATGTATACTGAGTACGGACAGCGATTTGAAGTTTCCTATCATGGAGACGACACTTTGTGACTCGTAACTAAACGGGCAGGGATAGCTGCTGGTTGTCCGTCAAATATGGGGATCTACGATGATGCTCAAGCCTTGAGAGGTCAGGGGCGTCACGCTACCATAGAGCGAAAGGAGTGCTCGCTCCACCTGTACATAAACCGGTTGGTCTCGCAATAAACTCTTGTCTCATCTCTTACACTCGCTCTCACATCCACTGAACCACCGCATTATTAGGGCGTACAAGTCCTACGTGGTATCGTCGTATACAGAGGAGGGCGCATATCCCAGAATGGTGTTCCGCCTTGATTTTCTCTAACGAAGTCCGAAGGATTTGTACAAAAATTGAAACGTTAAGCTGGGATAAATGCACCCGCTAACCGCGGTAAGAAATCTTAGGGGTGGAGTACAGCCGTCAGGTTTGGAACAAATACGGGATGGATCCCCTCTCTAAAGTTGCACCTAGACGAGCTTTCCTGCAGTACTGAGGCTATAGTGGCGCAGCTGGAAGAAGCGCCGGCTGACGTGTACTCCCAATTCCAGGCTCCTTGTTCACTTTTTCCTGCCAGGCCACCAACATTTCATGCCTCCGGAGTAGGTGGATTGGAACTAGACTTGCCTGGAGAAAAGAGTAACCCACTGGCTTCTCTATCGGTTGGGCGCCACAAGGTACTGTATAGGCCAAGTGTGGATTCAATTAAATGCACGACATTCCGTGGAAGTAGAATGCGTGTCGCATCCCGGAAGGCATCGAGTGATGCCATCCTTTATCCTGTCTCCTTTACTGTAGCTATCGTTGTGGCTTTCGAACTTTTCTCTGCCTTACTTTATTCAATAGGTAAGGATAAAGGATAAAGGACGGCGTTACTCAATCCCTTTTGGGATGCGCCACGCATTCTACTTCTACAGGATGTCATGGAGGCGATTTGAATGCGCATTTGGCCATACAATGGCTTGCGGGAGCCAAAAGATGAATAAGTCAGCACTTTATCCTTTGCAAACATGTCTGGTATGAATTCACCGACGCCGGAGGCATGGAAGGCTTGATTGGCCTGGGTAAGAAATCGAAACCAGGAACCTGATATCGGGTGCTCGCAACAGCCGGCACCTCCTCCGACTGCGCTACACGCGCCCTTTTATTATTCAATAGGTAAGTAGATATCCTGGGTCTTATTAGTTGACCAGTAGTGGACGAGTGGTACACACTGTGCCCCAATGCCATCAATCCGTCCCACTACAGTTCACAATGAGTTACAAATAAGAGAAAGTCGCTCGTTACAGAGAGGCACTCATTTTTGCTGTTCATCATTGGAATTTTTATGAGAATCGGGATTGCCTCTAAGGCCCCGTTTATACTTCGACGCCGTGTATAGTGGCTATATTGATTGAGCGACGCGATCGATCAATTTGGGCACTTTACATGCCGTCGCGTCGCTCGGCGTCGGAAATATAAACGGGGCCTAACGCCTTCCTCGCATTGAAAATTTCTCCCTCAATTGCCAGAATTGTGCATTTCACTACACACCTTCTCCTTTCCCGAATCCTCAAGGCAAATGAGTAGGAGATACTGCGAGTTTTTTGTGGTTAGCAGCGGTTAACAATCCACTGGCACCAGCTTACCACTCAAGGACGCGGCGACAGTAGGATGGTGCAGTAGCAGAGCTTCTGCTTCACAAGCGTAACGTCGATAGTTCGATTCCTGCACCACAGCGTTTTCTTGCTCATTCATCGTAAGAACATGGCAAAACATGAAACAATAAAAGGAAACTGTTTGTTAGAAAACAAGGCATTGTATGTATTGCTTCCAGCACTCCAAAGGTAAAAAAATCGCTTGAACTTTGGCTACCCTGTGGAGATGGTGTTAATTAGTACAATAATTAATACAGTTAGCACAATCATAATTGGTACAATCGGATAGAATTTTTGTGATCAGCACCCAAATCATCTCTTCAATAAAAAGATTGTGCGAAAATTCGTTTTAACTTCTGAAATCGTGGAAGCACGATGCTGCAGAAAACTACTACACATTCAGCTTGTCAGGTAAGGTTAGTGTTGTCATGGTGTGGTTGCACAGTGAAAACCTCGGTCAATGGCAAACAACTGTTATCTTCATCGGCTTTCCTTACTGTAATCAACCGTTTCTTTTATAAGCATTATGTATCTGTGTACCTTTGTGCTGGAAGTCTTAATAAATATTCCATAAAATTTCGTGTTTTACAGATTTAGGACGTATTGGTGGGTAGTAAAAACATCATACCGCAACAACCTCCAATAAGAACGCAGATCCCGTTTCTGTTAGGGAATTCGATACTGAAATAGATGTGCAAAAAAGTGACGTGTTGCGGGAATCGAAACCTCGACGTTACCTTCGCGACGCATAACCTCTGCCACTGCGCCATACTAGCCATCCTGCCACTGCCGAGTCCCTGACAAAGGAGGTCAGTGAGCTCGGTTCGGAGATTCTGAACGAGACCTATGTGGTCTAGTAAGGCATCGGACGAGGATCGCAGAACTGCGTTTCGTTTTTGGTGGATAAAAATTAAATTTGTCGGAGAGGGACGCGGGTAGGTCCTACAGGGTGCCGCTGAAACGTAAAGCGCAGTAGGGCGGATGAATGGGCGTCCTACAGAGGCATAGGTGGGCGCAGGAGAGCATTGGTAGGCGCCGTTGACGCGTAGGGCAACAGAGGCCAAGCGATCAACCGTGCTTGGTGGGCGCGGGAAATCTGGTATATAAGGAGTTTGTCAGAGTCTTTCAGTAGTTGTTGTTTTGTTCGCCGACGACGAGGAGCCCGACTACGACGCCTTCAGCTTCGCCCAGGACGGCCGTCTCCCTCTCCCCGCCCCGTTGCTGCATTTCCGTCTTAATCTCTTATTCTGCTACTGGTTGTTCGAATAAAGTTTTTTTTTTCATGTCAAGTGTGTTTGGTAGGCCTGAGGAACCCCTAGACCCGTCCGGTCGTACAAATTACCGTATTAAGTACTATTTATAATTTGACCTTAAGTTGACCTCCAAACCTTTTGTAGGTTAATTTCTGAGCATGACAAGGTCATTTCAGATGTGACTTTTACCTTAGCCCGTGACCCTCTTCAGCCCGCACTGAAGTGGAACCATTTTCTTTGACGTTTTTGGACCACCCAGAGGCAATTTGGCAGAAACGGAACGAAGTTCTTTGATCCCAGACTAATGCCTTAGAAGACCGTATAGGTCTCGTTCAGAATCTCCGGTCCGAGCTCACTGACATCCTTTGCGAGTGGTGAGCTGGTGCCAGTTGATCGTTAACCGCTGTTACCACAGTGAACTTTCACTCATACTCAAAGATTCGGCAAAAGCAAAACATGCAGAGTTACTACTTGGAGGAAGAAGATTATTCCTATATTATTCGTCCTTGCCATTCCGTCGTAGAGTTGAAACAGTTCCCTTGTTAGGCGTGTTCCCAGCGCCCTTCCCGTCTCCCTGTTATATTTTAAGTTACATGTCAGACACTCTATCCAATAAATTGATCCTATCTTCGAGTAGTTCCTTAAATTGTTTTTCCCCAAATGCATTGCTCATCATAAATTTCATCACTTATCATGGGGGGAGGATCATCATAAAGTCTATCTCAAATCAACTGCATATTGATGTTGTCGTTAGAAATGCTGAGACGTCGTTCCACAGTTATCTTAGAGCATATGATGGATGTAACCATTGGAATGTAACGATTAAGAGGTGAAAAGCATAATTTTGGCCACTGAGGGAAATATTTCCGTAGGATTCATCTCTTCGATTTGGGTTCTTGTTGTGATCGTTGGTGTAGGTCGAAAATGCTAGAGCAATTAAGGGGCTCAGTGGAGTAAAACCGAAAAAAAAAACAAAAACGAAACGAAAACATACATATGCACCACGTTCAGGCTTCTGAACACGACGACAAGTTAAAACGTCAGAAGCTACTTAATAAAGACCTACCTAAGAATTCCGAGTGGTACAACGTCCATTGATTAATTATAATACAATTACAATGCCAAGGTTTGAAGAAGAGAGAAATTGGAGACTAATAATCGTTAGCTTAGTTCCGTAATCTTTGTAACGTTGTAACAACGGCAACATTTTCAACGTTTTTTTTCATGTGAAGATGAAAGAGCATCTGTTTGGTAAGGAGAAGCTTAGGACATCCACTGCCCTAGGCTTACTTAGACTTAGACTTAGTTCCTCCCATGCCATTGGGCATATCAGGCGACGAGACTTCTCCGTTGATACCTGTCTTGTGCCAACTCTTCACCTTCGTCTCTGGAAATATTTAATAGTTTAAGGTCCTTTTCGAATGTTCGCCTCCATGTGTTTCTCGGATGACCGCGCGCTCTGCTACCATCTTCAGGAATCCAATACATGGCTACTCGAGGAAATCGGTACTCGGGCATTCGCATTACGTGTCCTGCGAGGCGTAGACGTCTTTGTGCGATTAATGCAGAAAGACTACTTGAACTGCTCCGGTTTAGGACTATACAGTTAGTCACATGGTCTGTATATCGTATTCTCAATATCCGTCGAAGACATCTCTGGTGGAAGGCGTTTAGCTTTTTGGCCACTTCATAGACATGGACTATGTTTCACTCGCGTAGGCAACAATCGGGACTACAATTGAGTGGTGAAGCCGCAGCTTTATCTTCGACGCGATTGACGGTAAGCTCCAGATCGGACCAAGCTTTCGAAACACAGATGCAGCCTATATAATCCTCGTTAGTATTTCTGATTCCGCATTCCCATCGCATGACACGGTACTTCCAAGATATTTATTTATTTATTTAAATACGTCTCAAGGACGCGCACTCTATGTGAGAATGACAAAAACAAACAAAAAACAGGCCATGCAACAAAAAAATAAAGAAACCAAGCAGCATTAGAAGATTGAAGCGGCAATGTTACACATTGAAGCAGGAATCTCAAAAACCAACCATCTGGGTCGCGAGAACCCATATAAATATGCCATGCTCCAAAAGTAAGAGAATAAGTTAGATACTAAAACGAAATACTCTAAGTAGCACAGAAATGCAATGCTTACTTACACTTACTGTTTACTAGTGACCAATGCCAATCAATCAAACGAATAAGGCAGAAAACCTCTTTTATAGTAAGCGTTTGGCCAACAAAGTCTGCCTGTCCGCGTCAGCCAGCTATGACGCCCTGAATAGATACCGGCACTTCAGCACATGGTACGCTGGCCGCCCCATGGAACCGGCAGCTAGGACAGACAACTTGTGGCACTTGTAGTCAAAAACTGTAAAAATAGTCAGCTACCAGTAAGGCACATAGCGCATGATGGCTTGATATAGATCCTCGCAACCCATATGAACAGGAGAGAATACACCACATATTGAGAAGTAGCAGAACAAATTACTAAAGCTGAACAGAAAAGAATTAAGATCATTCTGTATGTTACTAAAATTGAACAGAAAAGAATTAATGTCACTCTGCGTAGTCTAGCGTACAAAAATAGGACGAATTCGTTAGGAAAACACCCTTAATCATCAAAGATATGTGAACTTCTGGACAGTTTCAAGCTGTGATGTCTCGACGTTGATATCTACATTCATATCTGTTCTCCCTATGCTCATCACTTTCGATTTGTCCGGGTTTAATCGTAGTCCAATTTTCTTGGCTTCGTTCGCGAGGTTTGCAGTCGCGTGCTGCAGTAAACCGTTGTTCTCGGCTATGATGGCTACATCGTCTGCGAAATCGAGGTCTGCTAAGCGGTGTGTCCTGCTCCATTTGATACCCGTTTCATCACCTTTCATGGATCTCCTCATAATGAAGTCCAGAGCAACATTGAACAGAAGAGGGGAGAGTATGCATCCTTGTCTTACTCCGGTAACAACTTCAAAGAATGTCGTGTGCATTGCATTCGTTCTGACGCAACAGGAGGAATTCTTGTATAGCTTCTTGAAGATTTCCACAAAAGGCTGGGGTGTACCGTAAATCCTAAGAATTGACCATAGCGATTCACGGTGCATACTATCGAAGCCCTTCCGGAAATTCACGAAATTGATGAGAAGTTGCTTTCGAAATTCCATGCGTTGCTCGATGACATTCCGTAGGGTAAATATTTGTTCGCTGCATGACCTAACACCTCGAAATCCACATTGTTCTTCACGAAGTCTCTCATCTATCGCGGCTCGTAGTCGATGTAGTAGAATTAAGCAGAACACCTTGCCGGGTATAGAAAGCAATGTAACTCCTCGCCAGTTTCCACATTCTGATAAGTTACCTTTTTTTGGGTATTTTGACGACGACTCCTCTCCTCCAGTCTTCCGGAACTTCTAAACGCTGCCAGCATATGTTAAATAGTCTCGTTAATGTAGTGGTCATTGCTCTGCCTCCTGCCCTGAGAAGTTCAGCGGAGACTTCATCGAAACCCGGCGCTTTACCACCTTTCAGACTTTTGATTGCTCTATCCGTCTCCTCCAATGTTATGTCGCCCATGTAAACTTCCAGAACGCTCTCCTCTTCCTCATTTGGAAAGTCATATGTATAACTAGGTTCTGGCTGGTTCAGGACTTCTTTGAAGTGCGCAACCAATCTCTCGATCTGTTCTTCGTTCGTGACGAGCAACTTGCCGCCTCGATCTTTTATCGGTGTGTTTGAGCTGCTATGTGCCCCTGTTAGCTCTCTTACGATTCTGTAGAGCGTTTTCGAGTCACCACGTTCGGCAGCGTTTTGTGCTTCTACACCTTTTTGCGTCAGCCAATTCTTTTTATCGGCTCTACATGATCGTTTGACTAACCGATCGAGTTCAGCGTACTTCCGGCAATATTCCCATTTAACCTCATCGCTCAAGTTAGATCGGTCCTTTTGTTGCTTCGTACGTCTCCGCTCGTCTATTAGATCCCACGTTTCGTGCCTTATCCACTGTTCTTTACGAGTGCCTCTCCTCCTCCCGATGTTTTCTTCAGCACAAGCACGAGTAGCTTCCTTTATGATATTCCATTGCTCTTCAGCCTCTGTGCAGTTGTTGAACTCTTCTAGCAAGCGGAATCGGTTTTACAATTTAATGGAGAAGTTTGTCAAGACGACGGGATCTTTTAGTCTAGCTATGTCAAAGCGACGTGCAATGCAATGTCGTTTCTGTTGCTTGAGTTCCAGTCTCACGCCTTCTCTAACCAAGTAGTGATCGGATCCTACATCTGCGCCGCGATATGCTCGTGTATCTAGTAAGGATGTTCTCCACCTGTTGCTGATGCAAACGGAAGTCAATCTCGTTTACCGTTCCTCTATCCGGCGACGACCACGTAGCTGTGTGTATCCGACGGTGTTGGAAATAAGTGTTGCCAATGCAGAGATTGTTGTAGCTGCAAAAGGTGATGAGTCGACTTCCATTTTCATTTGTATCGCTAGCTGACGTAAACGGTCCTACAACTTTTTCCAGCCCTGCCTTATCACCGCCTAGTTTGGCGTTGAAGTCACTCATTACAATCTTCAAATCGCGTCGAGGCGTCTCGTCTATCGTTTGCTGTAGGCAATCGTAGAAATCGTCCTTTTTCGCATCCTCGGAATCTTCAGTCAGTGCATACACCCATCGAGCTCCGCGCTTTAATACATCCACTGGGGCCTAATTCCCAAGCGCAGACAGCGCCATCATACCACGGCGTTCACAAACTACGTTCAGGTCATCATCGCACGTCACAGCTTCTTGCCAAAAAGGTAGAGCTGGCCCTGTAGCGGTGAGAAATGTGAGACACGGCAAGTTGTTCGAAACACGCACGCGCTTCACGCATGACGCACCTCGCGCCACCGAGTGTCCCAATGCGAACACGTGCTCCACCGCCGATTTCGAAGCTAGCAGTCCATTTCATGATTCTGCTTCGACTCTAATCGACTACTCCTATTTTCTGCTGTATTTCTAGGAGCATTCATATTCATTTCTAGTATTAGTATTTCGTATTCAACCGCGATATGTATGTTGGTAGCCAGCCTAGGCATTTCAACTTCAAGTGTCTCTAGTCGACGTACGTGTACTGTTTCGCGGCAGTTTTGGTTCCGGCGGGCCAGACTTCAGCTTAAAATGCGGTTTTTAAGGTTCAGTTAAATTTCGTTTTTTTTTAAATTTAGGATTAAAATTCGGATGTTAAACATCCTCAACTGACTCGCCTGGCCGCATCGCAATTGCAATCATTGGCGGAGTGCGAGGAAAGGAAAATTGGAGACGCACCGCAAACGCTTTATGGCGAAGGTGTCGCGACTCGCGACCTTCGCAGTCCCCTCGATCCTCCTGCTGGCGTCCAGGCTCACAGCGCGCTCCGATGAGGCTTCCATCGCGCGGCCTGCTCCCGCCCCGCCGGCATCGATCCGCGGGCGGGCGCGTCGTCCTCCCAGTCTATCTTGGCATAGACTGCCGATCGGATGGAGGGCGACCCTTCCAAGAAGGGTCGCCAGGGCTGAGGGCGCGGAGTACTCAGTACAGTGAAGCGCCCGGCCCCCTCTACGTCTTTATCCATTCCAACCTACCGGCTATATTTTGATTTCATCATTGTGTCATCGGCTCCTATATCTATCCTACTATGTCGGCATATGGTGTGTGATAAATCTGTATTGGTATTCGATGTGCTAACAGAGGGAATGCGGTGAGCCTTTTCATATCGTGTTGGCTGGTATTGCTCGTATCATTGTTGTTGTTGGTTTGGGTTTGTTGGCTCTGCCTGAGGAAGCCCCACGCGGGGCCCGCGTAGAGGGGCAGGGCGCTCAGGGCAGAAGCCTGCGCGTGGCCCTCCACGTGGACAACGCGTGGGCAGTGGTGTCAGTGCCAGGCAAGCAACCAGTTTTTTGGGTAGTTTCCCCCACGATACATACTGACTGTAGCCCAGGGCTGAAGGGGATACAGTTCAGTGGCGAGTGAAGGGACGGACCCGGAGAATCCCTACTTCGGAGGTGGCACTTCAGGACATGGGACCAATTCACCTCCCCGGGGCACTAGGCCTTGGCAGCTTTGGGTGTCCCATGGGCAGGTTGGTGCACCACGTGTATACGGCACAGCTGCTGCACTGGGGCCGCCGAGTTGCGACAGAAGGCATGAAAAGGGTGGTCTGCAGATTCAGCAGAACGGAAGGGACCCACCTGAGTGATGCATGTCCGGAAGGAGGGTCGTAGAAAAACGAGGATACTGCATTAAATGTCAGGAGCGATGCCCGAAGGAGGGACCCGACGAACTGTTTTTGTTGTGGTGGCAAGTCTCACCACTATGCGCTCTCCGCTCTGCTTGGGAAAGGCAACGATGTGAGCAGGTCCTGAGGCGAGCTTCGGCTCGTCACTGATGCCTGACGATTCGCGTAGGCCCGGAGTGTCACGACTAGCGTGACCTGTTTTAACACGCGTCCCACACTACCAACAGGGGTGAAAAGCACACCGAATCTCACACCATCGGGAAATGTTATCATCACTCGGAAAGAACAGCGGTGGACAAGGACATCCTGTAGCTACGCGATGATCTTCGAATTAGAAGTTGGAACGACTCTTACGGTCTCCCGGGGCATTTTAAGTACGGATCATTGTAGTTCTGCTGTTAGGGCTTACGTTTGTTGCTGTTGTTGTGCTATGGTGCGTACTAGTGGTAATTAGTAGCTATATGCTAATTTTAATTTGTTCTATGCACTAGCTCTCGTAGTGAATGTATTGTATTGACCGTTTATGTGTGCCTTGCCGTGGATTCGAGGCGCCCCAGCCAAGCCCGCCGGTTGGCAAATACGCTTGGGGAGGCGTAGCTTCTCCTGTCTGGCGGCCACAAAAGGCGACGTTGTTGTGCGCGGTACTGAGTGGTTGCTCAGGCGGAAGTGCTAATAAAGGTTGCCCGTGAGAATTCAACTTGACGAACGTCAAGTCCCCAGGCTGCTCGTCTGTTGACGCGCTTTGTCCGTGATCACCCGATATTGACTTTATTGGCTTGTTCTCTGCGTTCTCTTCATTTCGAACGCTCTTTTTTGGACCCTGCCTCCTGCCATAGCGGGGCCCGTCCGAACAAGGCCGAGGGGGCGATCCACATTGATCAGACACCGCGGGAACCGCACCGCGCCGGATAACGCGCAGCGGCCCGGGTCCCGAGAACATTCCTCGCGAAGGCACCCCCATCGTACAGCCGGAACGGCCACTGTGCCGTTTTCTTGCTTTTTGATTTTTACGTTCGAGTTCTTCCACTCACATACCCGTAGGAGGGCTTGCACTCTGCGTCGAGGCTTATCAAGGGATTAGGAGGATACGCACTTGGGTGCTTGGATTTCTCTGGAAAGAATCGAAGTGTCAAAACTCTCGTCCCGGCTACCACGCTACTTAGTGGTAGGATACTAGGTGTCGGAACCCACCTTTTGTGGTCGGGTTGAACAGTTCCCTCTCCGCATAGTTCTAGCGCCTCGCTCTCCGTACCTGTGAGAATTCATTTTTTATGCCATTTCAAAAAATGCTCCTTATCGATTTAATAAACGTCCTGGCTCCGATGACGCTCGTCGTTGATCGATTGTTAAGCGGTGCCGGCAAAAGCGTGTGAGGGCGCTGAGCCAACCAATCGCGACTATTGGCGGGGCTTAGGCTTAGGGCGTTCTGTAAACTAAAGAAAACCGGCAAGGGTAAATCAGCATTTTTGCCGTCGAGGGTTCTCTCAATGCATTCGGCATACTTACGACTGGCAATCCCTCGGTCCGGCAGAGTTTGCATGAGCCTAAGTACTGGAGAGAATCTCGGAAAACGGAGAGGCAAACTCCCCCGCCAAGCTTTGTAGAAGGGGAGAGCTAACGTGTCTGGCTAGCGAATCAGCTAATAGACTAAACAGCTCACAGTCAGAGTTGCGCTTTCTCCTCGTCCGACACCGAAGAGTGTAGGGTCCCATTCCTATTCGGGGCAGTCAGAACTAGCATGCATGGGAGATACAAGGTTTTCTGTATTTAATCTTCAACTTATCCTCTGTAAATTTGTGCTTGTTCGATCCTTTTCTGCTTTAATATTTACTCCTTGATTGTTTCCGTCTATCGTAGGGAAGCCTCCGTACGATGACTAATTCTGTAACTGCTGTTAACGCTATCATCTGGCTGATCTGTGGCTTGAACATTCAACATGTTTTGGTAGCTTCATAAAATGCCAACTCGGACCACTTCTTTCTAGGGCATAAATAGGGTCGGTTGTGCTCGTGAAATTAGTTGCTTCCTCAGCTGCCTGTCTAGTTGCTATTCTGGTTTGCTCTCCAAATGCCCTATCCCTTTGCGTGCCCAATAATATCGTGCATATTTTTGTTTCATTTCAGATGTATCTCATTGCTCGTTCGCTTACAAATGCATAGTGAAAGGTAAAGTTCGATTACTCACATTAGAGATGTACGAGCCCGAAAGGTTGTGGACTGTGGTTCAAACTCGGTACGGTGCAAAACAGAACGCGCACGTGACATTGGCACAAGACAACACAGGAAAACATCAGGAATGTATCCGAACAGGCAAGATCTGAAGAACAGTATTACTCAAGGAATTGAAAATTTTGGACATCTTGAGAATCCTCACCAACACATGGTTCATCAGGCGGTCAACGCAGCTTATGAGGTTCTACAGCAGCGACGACAAGTCAAGATTGAGTACATTCTTGTGCAACGCCGTCACTGCCTCACCGACACCAACGTGAGGGCAATATCGTACGAGAAGATCGCGAGAAACACCGATTCTGTGCTCTATGTCGGGACGGGTTTGGGCACAAACAACCCAGTTGCTCAGGACCCAGTCGGTGATTTTGTGACAACAAATGCGGGCCGTTGTGTAATATTTGGAGATGTCGGTGTAAATTTAAACGAGTTTTTGCAGCCCAGCTGCCACAACTGGAATAAATATGAGCCGCAGCATTCGCCACAGCACAACTGCAACTGCTCATTACAAAAACTGGAACAAAAAGAGGAGACTAAACAAAAAACGAGAGGACTAAAGCTTCTTGTTTCAGGGTCGAAATTCGTTCGCTGCAGGGCGTCTCCGCTCCACCTGTACTACCCCTGCTCTTGCGGTATCTTAACGAAAAGGCGCACGTAGGATTGCCTGGTCTACGATGTATCATGGCAAAACACGATTTCTGTCGGGGCTCTGTGAACAGACGCTGGTATTTCACTTTATCTAACATTCCATCCCAAAAGCGTCTGCTAGCAGAAGCCCGTGAGGCGGAGTTAGCTGCGCGTCTGCCTGCCGCGATGCAGTAGAATGTAAACCTTTTTCTTAGAGGTTTTATTTGTTCGTCTTTATTTTGTTTCTCTGCTAATTCATCGTTATTCTCTAATTCCTTATCCACTTTAGTTGTTAGGGTTTTCTTCATCATACTCTCCAAGCATAACACGCAACACGCCTTAACCGTAGCAAATGTCTCAATTTTTCTTAAGATCATGCAACTGCTTTTCGTATGGTTTATTCGCAAATAAATTGATAAACGGCGGTTTAAATACCCAATTCTGAGGAGTCGTCCCTGAATTTTTCAATAAAGGTTAGTGAGAAGTCGTTGCTGATTACCGTGGAATCTTATTGGTCAATCGAGTCACCTGTGCTACATAGTATTCACTGAATCGCCGCAAGCAACTAAACGTTGCAAACTCGCTCGCTTGAAGGAAATGAAGAACTTATTCGAACTTGCGAACGTGGCTTCGATCGCACCTGAGCCCGGGTGGGGCGACCATCGGATGGAAGTTGAGTTGATGAACAAGAAGTTAACTCATTTGACGGTCGTTGGATCAGTTGCGCCATCTCCAGACGTCGATACTTTTGTCGTGCATTTCTCACTGCAGTCGCGGAGAAAGGAGGCGCCGATCCGCCAATCTTCAGCCGCTATCCGGGATACAGCATATTGGAGTTCTATGCTCAGACGATGGCTCGAAGGGAACGGACCAGCATTTTGTATAAAAACGACGACATGCCGCTCAATACCATTATTGTGAAACTGCCAAAGTCAACATCAAGAGTGACCGATCTGGAGCCTGAATCTACTGTTAAATTTGTATTGTACATCATCTCTAAACTCCTGAAGCTATCAGTTAGAATACTAGTTTATCTTCCTCGATTCCTACAGTAACACGTCCACATCTGCGAAATGTACAAAGCACTAAACGAAAAACAATTTAAGATGGACCATGGAGATTCCGATATCGGGGGCTGGCCCAGAGAACAATGAAACAAGTAGCGGAAATCCACGACGCTGATTCCGGTCCAAGTATTCCGGAAAGCTTCCTCTGCCGGACGAAACACAAACTCGTCGAAGTGCGCAACGAAACCGGCTCGGAATTCCTTTTATGGCTGCCAAAGTAGCAAGCAGCAATGCAAGTAAGATTACAAGGTTACAATCTTCTTTAAATGCAGCAACACATTAACGATAACTACTTTTGGAAGGCAAGGCTTTTTGACTAAACTAGTCTGCTTATAAGACATACCGCACTACACACACCGGGAAGGATGACTCTTCACCTAACAAAAAACCTGCAAATTAGGCACATGTCAAGTTTAATACAATGCTCGCAGCTACAAAACAACATTTTCAGCATTTTCTGGCAGATATCTCTGAACGACTCGGCAAAATCGAACAAAGCCTCAATCCTATCCTGTAGCTCGTCGTTTGATCTCTAACAACCAGAACAACAATCGAATCAACAATCAACAACTCCACCATTTCAAACAGCGGCATGACGAAACATCGCTTCGAAAACAACTCGGTATTGTAATGACAATCACTACTCTTCCGATTGTGCCATGTTCCAAACCCTGTCTTCGCACCGTAAACGATGTTTTGGAAAAAAACTGTTGCTAAAACAACTTCAGCATGCTTTTACTGCAAGAAAATGAACAGAGTCAAGGAAGTGTTAACGTGCAACTTTGCGTTTTGTCAAGAAGAATTCGACATGTAAATCACAACCACTAGTAGTGCAATTTACTAGCTCTTTTTATTTTGCATTCGTAAGCAATGGCTGATTGTACGGGTTTCTCGCGAGCAGCGCATGATGTCACCAGTCCAAAGCAATGAGTTTCCTTCCTTCGTCACCTAAAGTGTGACCCAATTGCCAAATGAAAGAACGCCGACTTTTGCACTTGATGTTCTACTGCATGCCAAAGGTATGAAACAAGATACACCAATGGTGGCAAGCTTGTAACTACTTCAGTCCCAGCAGGTTGACGATAATACATCACCTTTGTACTAACGACTTCGTCTTTTATGTGGAAGAAAGTGCGCGCCATTGCAAACTGCAGTGGCGCGCCCCTTTCCTGACTATCAAACGTCAGTTATTCACACTTTATTACCTAAAAATGGTTTTCCGTAGATTCACTTCCCTTTTTCTACTCTTTTGCATAATCCTTCTTCTCTTTCCTAGTAGCCTTACGCCACCCCTAGCTTAGCACTCCCCCTCTTCACTGAAGAGCCACGGGAGGAGTGCTAAACAAATGTTCGTCTGCGGATAGTGGCGAAACGAACCTACACACCCATTTTTACATTGTTTTATTCACCTTCGTGGACACCACTGGAGGGCACATTGGCCTTGAAACACGTCATGTTAGTCAGCTGTTTAAAAATTGTTAAAGATATACTAAATATGCTTTGAACTATTGGCCTTCCCTAGTCTCTATCCATCTCCAAGGTGGATAGGGGGGGGATAGCGAGACCTCCAGCCATGTGATGACTTGACGTCACGCTCGAGGTCACGCCTCTCGTGAGGTGCCGCCATAAAGTCATCCAGGCTTCTGCTAGTTTATTGAGCGGTGCGTTCATTTTTCCACTAGTTTTCAACAGAGACAACAACAATGAAGAAGATGGAACGAGATACGAGACGGCTGAAGCGAGCAGAGAAGATATGGTCGCTAACTCTGTGGTACGCCTGGACTCTCACCATCTAGATTTTATCATTCAGTGCGTAAAAGCAGATCAGGTACCCAAGCAATCCTCATCAGTAGTTCCTCCATTCAAAAGAAAAGGCTGCCGTCGTCAATATTCTTTCGATGCTACTATTGCCTATAAGCGTTCAAGCGTTCTTCATACAGAAGGAAGAAACGACGTAATAGAAGAAGCCATACAAAAGCTCAAAGTGCGGAACAAAACTTTGGTCATTACAGACAACCATCCCGAAGTTTTTCAGTTCTTGAGCCTGGAGGAGAAAGCTGATGCACTCAAAGATATGGATCCACGTCTATGAGGAAGTGTATAAGAAGAAGAAGCCATCGATTCAATTCAAGCACTTTCCAGCAAGGGAAGCGGCTTGACACAATGCATCCCTACACTCAACATTTTCAATGTCACGGCCAGAGAGTATTTCCATACTGGGGAAGAATCATCTACTCGAAAATCAAGCAGTTCGAGTTATAGATGGTCGCTGTTGTGGTTGTGACTGAGGCTGTAATATATGGTCACTGTTTTAAGCATAGCGTTTGAATTAATATTTTTGTAGTACCTGATTTTGTTAGGGTGATTTCGATACTCGGCATTCATGTCGCTCGACTATGTCGGCCATGACAGCATTTTTTGAATTATTGAATCGGTTTTTGTAAATTATTCGCGTTATGTAAGAGAATATATAGCTGTTATGTGCATCGAATCGCTGTTGATTTTCGATGTTGGTTGTTTCGTCTTAACCTGCTTGATCGGGACGACAGAATCTTCGGTGGCTGATTTGCGTTTGCGGTTCTTGCATAACTTCGTGGCTTGTCCCGCCGGCTGATGAGCGGCTCGTTCGATTCCACGAACGGATTGCGCGGGGTAATCGAGAAATGGCGTTGGATACGAAGACTGGTAGTATTGTGTAATGCATTAATAGGACTAGTGGTGCTGACCTATGCTGCCTTAGTCTGTGGCCTGATGAAGTTGATATAGGTGTAACGGTGGTGCGACTCGAAGGAGTTGGATACACAAATGTTCACTACCTCACGGTTTTTGAAAACTTTCTCTGCCATTGAGAGTTGCATCGACGGAAAAACAACACTTGGAACAAATAGCAGAAACATGGCAATCTTAAAGCATAATTGCGTGAGCCTAAGGATCAATAATAGCAGAAAATAACAAATCTAAGGCAAGCGACGTTACTTTCCGACAACCTATTCATTACAATAGTCGATAGGTCGTGGCGGACGCTGGCTTTGGACACAGGGAACGTAGAGCTCGGCACGTGGAGGACAGCTAGTCAATGGCGGTGGGGTCATCCGTAAAGGAGAGCGAGAAGTCGTGAATGTCGGGACCTCCTTGATGGTTGGGTCCGTGGCAAGTTTAATTAGATAGGCTCTAGAAGAAGCAATGTTCCGTTGACGGTTGGGTATGTGACCGTGTATAATATTGCAAAGCTTTTTGGAAGGTCAGTTCTTGTGTTCTGTGTCCTTTTATACTTGTAGCCGAGTACGGTAACCTTCCTGACCGTTAAACCTCCCCTTCCCAAACTATTTAGTCCTCGGATAGAAATGACTCACCTACGGAGAGGATTGAGTAGCTTGCTAAAGATCTTCGACAATAGGCCGATCAACAAGCAACACCATCACGGGGCGTCTGCTTCAACAGCGACAATGTCGACCAGCCCAGCTAGCGATGTCCGTGTCCTTCGAAAAAAGACTTATTGCACAGAAGCAACGCTAGTGCGAGGTAGTACGAACGGCATTTCATTGGCGCTCATGTGCTTCCCGCATCACTGTGCTCTGCTCAGCTTCACTCCTCAAAATATGTAGGTGATCTCTGTTGAAATAATCCCGTTATGCAAATGAAGTAAAAAACAAGTATGAACTCGGAAAAACTCATTCTGAGATGCTATTATGAGCTCACTAATAAATTTGTACATGATATACACAATACACAACATTTTCTGCGGATGAAACTCTGTAAAGCTACTACGCGTAACCATTTCACCTCTTCAACTTAACGAATTTTAACCAATTTCCATGGGGCGACCATTCCATAACCTCTTGCATTGGATGCTAATGAATGTCTCCAAAACTTGACTATGGCGGTAAAAAACTCAACTATTCAACTTTTTTGCAAGACACAAAATACTGGCCATTTTCGAATTGTCCCTGGAATCGAACTGCTATTCCTAATATTACGGAATCTTTTTTGATGCAAAACTTTCTGGGGATAGGCACCTAGTCTTCGCAGCGAACCAGCAATTTCAAAGAATCCATGGGTGGATCCCGAAAATCGAAGAAAAAATCGCAGAATTCTGGCTATTCGCGGGGCTCTTGTCTCCATTAATGACCGTTCCTTTGAGCTTTTCTTCTTCTCCAAAGTGTAGCAAACTAGTATAATATTAACGCCACATAGATGCGCGCGCAAAAGGGTGAGAAAGAAGAAAATACTCACCGCCGTCCTCTGTGCTGACTCGCTGCTATCAGTCGATAGCCAGGTCACGAAGTCATAGCGTGCCAACACTTTATTTATACTATTCATGTACAAAAGTCAATAGAATGAGCATGTCGCAGTGGCTGTTGGGTTCGAGCGCAGGAAACGTGGAGCACATGGAGGACAGCTATCCAGAGGGGTGGATACCACCTTGACGGTTGGTTCCGTGGCAACCTTAAGTACAGACGCTTAAGAAGATGGAATGTTCCGCTGACGGTTGGGAATGTTACCATACTATAACATTACAAAGCTTATGGGAAAAGCCAATGTTTTTGTTCTGTCTGCGTATTTCTACTTAGAGCCAATACGGGAAGCTTCCTGACCGTTACAGTCACGTGTTTGAGGGAAAGAGCCTTCTCAAGGCAGCGACACCGGAGATGGCAATTGAAATAGTGATTACTGTAAGCGTGTAACTAAAAACTCTGTGTAAATGTGTTCTTTTGAAGTGATCAAAGAAAGACAGATGTCTGGGAATGAAAAATTATTGGATTCATCAACTGGTGCTTCTCTCTTTCTATGAGTTTTCGGATGGTTTCGAGTGTAGTGGGTTGACGTAGTAGAGGATGGCCTGGATGGTAAAGCCGTAGTGGTTGTTTCATCATTTCGCACGGCACAAGTGATGAAATGTGTGGATTGTGAAAGGAAGCGCTGACTGAGTTGCGGTAGCCTTTTGTCGAGCATGACTAGACAAATGTTTGTGTTGCGCATTCTACTTCGGCGATACCGTAGTGCGCTGTAGAGAAGTAGGTCAGTGTTGTTTCCGCGCTTGCTATACACTTACAGCATCCTTGAATTTCTGTTGTAGCGAATGAGCATTCGAGATTGCTGAACGTTAGCAACTGTTTTCTCATTGTTGAGTTGAGTGATATTACTAACTCTGTATCGGCTGATGCTTGGATTATCATGTTTCGAGCGCGTGGAGCGCAGTCGGAGGAGACGCCGGCTTTCGCCTGCACCCGACACCACGTTCCTGGTTCGGATTTCTCGCCCAGGCCAACCAAGCCTTCCATCCCTCCGGGGTCGTTGAATTCGTACAAGACTTGTCTGGGAAGGATAAAGCGCTGACTTGTTCATCGACTGGCCACCAAGTCATTGTATAGCCAAATACGCATTCAGCTCGCCTCCATGACATCCCGTAGAAGTAGAATGAGTGGCGTACCTCAAAGGGGATTGAATAACGCCGTTCTTTATCTTTTATCCTTTATCATCCTTCAGCTTTGTGAGCTTCGTTAAGTTTTAAAGTTTGTACTTGGAATGGTGATTGGCCAGCACATTGTTTAAGTCTAAACGCGAAGTGACACCGGCTTGATTGGAGCTACAGAATACTTCTTTCTCTGCTGGGTTGCAGGTGCAGCTGTTCTTGGTTGTACAAACTGAAAGTCTTCCGGTCGCGTTATTGTCATGATATGTGCATGCAAAATGAAATTAGGTCCACGAATCTAGGTCAGCGTTAAATTGTGAACTCGAGATAAAATTGGCGTTCACGAAGTTGTTAGGCATCGCGCTAGGGGATGTGCGATAGAATTTAATGTTTACATGAGCCTCTTACATGTTTTCGTTGAGGTATTGTCAAGTTCGGATCCAGAGTCCACCTTACCCCCAGTGTCGATCGGTGGTTATATTTCTCTTACCGCTGCACCCTCCTCCTTCGGAGTGCTCTTTTTTCCGGACCCCTCTTCTTTGCCATAGCCTGAACCCGTCCGAACGAGGGTGGGGTGATTCTAAAGGATCGAAGTCTTGTACTGGCCGCGTACGGGACACCCGGTATCGGCCTCCTTTGGCTAATCCCTGTTAGTCCCATCCCTTTTCCTTCGCGGTAGACTAAACCGCAGCCCCATACGCTACAGTGTAAATTACTGGGTGGAGATCCATTCGCCTGGGTAGAGGAAGGGAAAGTCCCTAAAAGGGCTAGGCACCCAGCTCACCCCTAGTAGTGCCAACTCCCCAGTTATACCTTTCAGGAGCTGCGTATCCGCCTCCTGACCTCGGTTTGACGGACTAAATCGGCGAGAACACATAGCGGCGTTAGTGCCATTGAGAGTTCCAGGGGGTGATTACTTTGGCACTGCCTTCTGTAGTCGAGAGACTACATAGTTAGCAGTCAGCTGCAGCTCCCTAGAGGCGCTGCTCTCGCTTGGCCTCCTAAATGGGCATTTCTAGGTACCCAACGTACTCTCATCGCTCCGCATTTCCCGCGTTCGGGCTAAGCAGCGTCTGTTCCATGGTGGTTGCCCTCACTGCTAAGTGAGAACCGTCCTTGAGGATTAGGTAAGTCCCCTGTCGGGTTCGATCTCCACCTTGTGGCTGACCTTCCTCCTTCCTTCTCCCGTTTGCTCCTGATTGCGCGATTGGATCACGAAGGGAGTCAAGAGTGAGACAGCCGGTCGGAAACCTCCTCCTCGTTGTTCGGGGGAGCCCTGCTTTACACTCTCACACACTAACCAACTTTCATCGGTGGCATTTCATTTCTTTTGAGTTTATTGGCATTTTGATATCCTTCTAATTTCTCGTTGATCTGTGTTGAAGTTGACGTTGAACCGTTCGGCGTTCGTTTGTTTGTTTTTGCTCTTTATCATAATGTTTATAAAAACATGCGGTGTTTACACCGTCCAACATGTCCAGCCGTCCGCTACCTAGAGGGGCGATTAAAAAAACGTTAGGGGACCTTAGGTAACCGTTCTGAGTTATCAAGTCGGAATTGGTACTGGTAGCTTAGGGAAGGCTCACAGAAGAAGAAAGTCATCATGTCGGTAGACATGTCAGGGG
This sequence comes from Heligmosomoides polygyrus polygyrus, assembly GCA_947396885.1. Lineage (NCBI taxonomy): Eukaryota > Metazoa > Nematoda > Chromadorea > Rhabditida > Heligmosomidae > Heligmosomoides > Heligmosomoides polygyrus. The sequence goes on along the minus strand of OX377202.1, from coordinate 102,037,584 downwards.
TAGCTATTTCCCAATGCCGTTCTGCCAGCTCACCCAGTGACAGTGCAGAAGGCCGACTAAGCTCTCCTGGTGGAGACGCGGGAAAACCGGATGGCAGGAGTAACCCTGCACCCAGCTGAGAAGTAAGTTAGGAGACGAGTATGGTTTATTCCCCACTATACATAATGCCAACAGTAACTATAGCGCAGTATGCGGCATCTATACTTCTTCCCGCTCAAATAACGTTACACAGTTCGCAAAACACCAACTCGACATGGGGCCAATCCGGGTTCCCATGTCCGACACTTCGTATAACTTGACAGTATAAATAAAACTGTCTCGGTCGTTTGTTTGCTCTTTTGCTTCCAGTGTGAAATGTGCTGAAAGGAACCACGTCAGGCAACGATAGACTTAGCAAACTTCGTCGATTATGGGTTCATGACATATTCTGTAAAGGAGGCAAACAAGGGGTCAGATTCATCAACGACTTACAGCAATTTAACGGAGGAAATACATAGAAAATCACTGCTAGTGCGGATGAAATGTTCACCATATCGCTTGATAAGTCGCGCTATCAGGGATTTCGGCTGTATTTTCTCCGTTAAGTTGCTGTGAGTCATTGATGAATCCGGCTTCAAAATAAGAGAGGGGAAAAGTGAAACCGCAAAAGCAACCGATACAGCCACAGTATTCCGTGCAGAAGGTGAGTCTTGAGTAATTGCTCGTGATTTCGTGTTCTGGGATTGGAGTGTCGGATGTATTTTTGCACGTTTAGCGGCTGAAAGCCCGATCAGTTCAATAACGACAAAGTGTCATAACTGAACTGATCGGGCCAACGTGTGTGATGAAGTAATGGTACTACTAGCATGATTTCCACTAAGGTAGATAGATGTGTTGAACTAATCCGTTCAGTTCCACCTTCTGTGGCACCGGGCAATAGTCCGGAAGGTACATTATCGAGGTAGACCACTCCCTCTTGGTCCGAAGCGCAGAACAGCTATCTGAATTACGTTTATAGTGTAGCAATGCGCATTTAGCAACAAGAAAAAGCGTTCATATCTTTATTCACTCATTTTTACGAACTGTACGGCTTAGAATGTTCTTTCATTCGCTAGGTACAGAAGACCTTCGGATAGGTAGAACATGAATCTAGATACGACTTGTAATGTTTCAACTCTTCTTCCGAATGTACTCAAAAGGAAGATCGTATTGCTTCCGATGTTAGAAAGTGCTCCAAGGAAACGGATTAACGCTGCCTGTAAATATGAACAATCTTTGGCAGAAAAGGCGAATGTCTTGTTACTAATTGAACCGCTGTGTTAGGCGAGGTGTGAGAAATACTAATACCGATTAAACAGCTTGAATGAGCAATAGTATATATACCATTTTCAGGTCAAATCAAACACTTTTCAAATCAAATTGGACACTTTTTAAATCAAATTGGACACTTTTCAAATCAAATTGGGCATTTTTCAAATCAAATTGGACACTCTTCTAAGCTCTCCTAAGACTTTTTAAATCAAATAGAACTTTCCGAATTGCAACAACCTTCATACAGGTTGAACTGCAGACTCAATAAAATGGTTAGAAAAAATTTTTCACCTGTATCACCTGTCGTCCCGTTGATCATCGACTTGCTCGAGCGGGCGCCAGCAGCGTCTCCATTCGTCCCTGTCGCGTGCCAGAGTGGTCCAATGGATCCTCCTCGCTCGAGGGACACGAAGAGCGTCATATCGGTCGTTCAGGGCTTTCACGAAGAAGTCCGACCAACGCGTTGGTGGGCGTCCTGGTGTTCTTTTGACATCCCGCGGAATCCAATCTGTGACGGCTCTCGTCCAGCGGGTGTCTGCGAATCGCATTACGTGGCCGGCCCACCTAATTTTCGACGACTTGGCCCATGCGACAGCGTCTCTGATCTTCGAACGTCGGCGAAGCTCGGAACTTCGGAGACCTTCTCTCACTTGCGTGAGTCGTGTCACTCCGAGCATCGTCCTCTCGATTCCACGCTGCGCGACGCTGATCGCGTGTTCATCCTGCTTTCGTATAGCCCAGGTCTCTGAGGCGTATGTTAGGGCAGGAAGAACAGTGGAGTCGAATAGGTGGGCACGGAGTCGGACGTTCTTCGTTTTCTTCACGACTTCTTCGACGCTCTTGAAAGCTCCCCAAGCCGCTCGTTTCCTTCTGCTCAGCTCTGGTGCTAGGTCGTTGGTCATGTTGACTTCGCGACCCAGATACACATAGCTGGAGCATTCGGAGATGTTCGTTCCGTTGAGCGAGAATGGGGCATCAGAAACCCATCCGTTCCTCATGAACATCGTCTTCGTAAGATTCAGCTGCAGTCCAACGCTTCCACATACACGATCGAAGTCGGCCAGCATTCGTTCCGCCTGACTGATGCTCGGGGTTATGAGCACGATGTCGTCAGCGAAGCGAAGATGGTGCAGTTGCCGGCCGTCGACCTTCACTCCCATGTCTTCCCATTCTAGTTCGCGCATGACGTTTTCGAGGGTGGCGCTGAAGAGCTTCGGGGATATGGTATCCCCTTGTCGAACCCCTCTCTTCACGTCAATGACGACGTCGTTGTAGAATGGTGAGATCTTGGTCGTGAATCCATTGTACAACTCTCGAAGAACTCTGATGTACTGAGTAGGAACGCCCTGGGTGAGCAGGGCTTCGATGACCGCTTCAGTTTCGACAGAGTCGAATGCCTTCTTCAGGTCGATGAACGTAAGGCACAGCGGCAGCTTGTACTCTCGCGACACTTCGATGAGCTTCGTAATGGTGTGTATGTGGTCGATCGTGCTGAATCCTCTCCGAAATCCTGCTTGTTCGCATGGCTGTCCTTCGTCCAGCGTTCTACTAATCCTATTCAGGATGACTCGAGTGAACAGCTTGTAGACTACGGACAACAGGCAGATCGGGCGATAGTTGCCAATGTCGTGCACGTCTCCCTTCTTGTACAGCAAAACGGTCTTGCTGGTCTTCCACTGAGATGGAACCTTGCATTCGGACAGGTAGCGTGTGAAGAGCCGCGCCAGGGTGTTGATGAGCGCTGGCGGGAGGTTCTTCAGGTGTTCAGCTCTGATCCTGTCAGAACCGGGTGCTGTACGTTTCTTCACCGACGAGATGGCGTGTCGGATCTCGGAAGGGAGAACAGAGGGAACGACGTATCCATCCTGCGGAAGATGGCATGGGGGCAGGTGGACGTGGCTCTCGAAGAGATCGGAGTAGAAGTCGTGGATGACTTTCTCCATGGTCCTTCTGGAAGAGGTGATGGTTCCGTCAGGACGTCGGAGAGCGGTCATCTTGGACTTGAAGTTGGCGAAGTTCCGGCGGGCATTGCGAATGCTCAGCCCTGCCTCTGCTGCTTCAGCCAACACTTCCGCCCTTCTCTCCTTGAGATCTTCCTTTATCGCCGCTCTGCATAGCTTTGCAAGCTCGGACGTCAGTTGGTAGTTGCCTGACGCTCGTGCTGCTCCACGCTGGCGTATCAGCTCGAGAGTTTCCGGAGACAGGCGTCTCTTGGTGGTCTTCAAGCTCTCGGCTCCCTTAGCACTATCGTGGAGATGGTGCACGAAGCGATCGTATTCCTCGTCGACGTTGTCCATGACGGCATCTTCCCAAAGGCCGACAAGAGAGGTGTAAAGGTCCCAGTTGATGGTCGTTCTGGGATTCCTCTTCTTGAACTTCGCGGCCTTCTCTCCTTGACGCGAAAAGCGGAACCTCGCGCGAAGGAGGCGGTGGTCCGATCCCGTGTAAAACTTGGGGACAACGGAGACATCGGTCAGGCAATACTTGCGATTGAAGATGATGTGGTCGATCTCGTTGTGGAACTGGCCACCGGGGGATTCCCAGGTCCATCGTAGGGAGGGAGGCTTCTGGAACTGTGAGTTTCCATGGATGGTCTTGGTCGACATGATAAACTCAGACAGCCTTTCACCTTGCTCGTTCCACTCCAAACCGTGGGTTCCGATGTGAAGTTCTTCCGGCGACCTTCGTGGCCCGATCTTGGCGTTGAAGTCGCCGACGATCACCTTGTAGAAGGTGTGATCTTCCTTATAGAACTTCTCCAGCTCCACGTAAAAGGCCTCGACGTCTTCGTCGTCGTAGTCGGATGTTGGGGCATACGCGACGAACACAGTCAAGGCTGGCACGGAGCCACATCGCTTCAGTCGCAGACGTCCGATTCGGCTAGTCAGAGACTCGTACGAATCGATGTTCATGGCCAAGTGCGTGTTGACGAGGATACCAACGCCGCCTACTCCCCTGCTGTCGCATGTTCCGAGGAACAGTTCTTCTCCGGAGTCGTAGGCGGCGTGTAGGGGGTGGTGTCTTCTCGTCTCGGTCAGTCCGATGACGTCGTACTTGATCTTCCTGGCTTGCATCCTCAGGTCCTCGACGGATGCTTCGGACGCAAGCGTGCGGGCGTTGTAAGTACAGATCGTCATCCTAGTCCTTCTCAGTTTACGCAGCCTGGTTAGGCCCTGAGATTTTAGCAGCCTCTCCGTACTCGTCCTTCCCATCGCTGCAGAAATGGGGGCTCTTTCGGGGTCAGGGGAATGAGGCCCTTTAGTGCTGCTGTGTTTGACTGGAATACAACACGGGTAGCTAGTCAGGCTCTGTCGTGCGGGCGGGGTACTCCGGGCAGCCAGCCAGACTGCCCGAAGGGACGGGGCGAGACTTAAGGCGGCCTCGAATCGCCTTACATGTACTCCCAGTCTACCGAGTGCAAGCTTTTGGCCGGGCCGACACAGTTGCAATCCGCACAGTCACGGACACATCCACGCACACTGTGCACGAACATGCCGCTCCCACGCACAAGGAACGCATCGACCCGACACAGCAGGAGCAAGGAGTCCATCCCCTGCATCCCACCTGCGTCTCTGGGCAGTACACGGTCGCATTTGGTTCGCGTTTAATTCCCCTATCCACCACCCGGGGACGCGCCACGTGGCCCTGCGACAAGCGGCCCGAGATCCCTCTTAACAAGAGAGCCCGAAGGCTCTCTATCGAGGGAGATCCGTGGGAAAAAATTTTTGTTCAAGGAAAATTTAGAATAACATTTTTTTGATTTTTTTACTTTAGCTGCTCGAATGAGTGTAATAATTTTATAAAATTTTTACTTTCGGAGAAAGAATAACAATTTGTATTTTGTTTTAAAGCGCAGCAAAACAGCAACCATAAATTGTACTAAAAGAACGGATTGCGCCATGAACTCGAAAAGCTCGTTGTGATTTTTATTTGATTGATAGTGAAAATGCTGTTTACATGGAATTACGCGGTATGCGCATTCTTAGCAATTGATGTTTAAATCAACTACAATTATAATTATAATTATCATATACATAATATAAATCTACGAAAGCAGTACTTCTTTTTCATTTCAAGTAGGTAAAAGAATGTAATACAAAGTGAATAAATACATCAAACACTAAAAGGTTGTCCCCCTGCTGCAGTGGCCAAGTTCATCAGTTATAGGAAAACTGGATGATTATGACATTAAAGAGAATACATCAATAAAATATTGTTCTATTGCCAGCAGGTTTGTGTACAATTTGATTTGAAAAGTGTTCAAACACTATCAAAAAGCTTGGTTATCTGGCAGCTCAAGGGGATTAAAGGTTTAAAGAAAACACTGAAATTTTCCTCGAACAAAAAACTGTAGACAATGCAACAAGTAGAATTGTTAAGAACGCGCATATCTCGTAATTCCATGTTAACAACATTTACACTATCAATCAAATAAAAATCGCGACGGGCTTTTCGAGTGCATGGCGCAATCCGGTCTTTTAGTGCACTTTATGCTTGCTGCTTTGCTGCGCTTTAAAACAAATTACAAATTGTTATTTTACTCCAAAAGTAAAAATTTTATAAAATTACTACACTCATTCGGGCAACTAAAGTTAAAAAAAATTCAAAAAAAGTTATTCTAAATTTTCCTTGAACAAAAATTTTTCTAACCATTTCATTGAGTCTGTAGTTCAAACTGTATTAAGGTTGTTGCAATTCGGAAAGTTCTCTTTGATTTAACAAGTCTTAGATGAGTGTCCAATTTGACGTGAAAAGTGTCCAATTTGATTTGAAAAGTATCCAATTTGATTCGAAAAGTGTCCAACCTGGAAATAGTATATAAAGGTGGCTATCGATCTCTCAAGCCTCACAGTTCTAGGCAGTGAAAGCGTTTTTAAGGACATGTTCAGACTTCAATGGAGTTACGATGCAACTGTGGAATGAAGCACAATTTTGTCCCCAAGCAAGACAACGAGGAGAAAGGGTAATTAATCCCCATTTGGTACATACATACGAATCAGCTGACAACATCTCCAGTCAGTAGCACCAAATAGGAAGTGTAGTACACACCTTTCGTTCGAATCTTGATCTCAAGCACTTATTACGATTTACGTTTATGATTTACGATTCATAAACTTTTGAATTTTATTTAAGAATAATCCTGTCGTTCAAGTATTGTTGGATTGAGGAATATGCCGTGTTGCGCGCAGTTAATGATACTCCCAACTAGAAAGATACCTTCCAAATGCTGTGCAGGGAGCATAAGAAACCTCTTCGACATCGTCGTTCCGACTCACCTGATACGTTTCATAGTCAGTTTCGAGATTATTTAAACACACAGAACCAGCTGCGACGACTAGCAGACACGATGAGCCGAGTGAGCAGAGGTGAAGAAACACGAGAAACGGAATCGACACGAACAGATCGGCAAAGCAGTAATAGGCAAGCGACGTGTAGAACATCGTGGTGAACATCGTCATCGCTATCGACCATTCTTCAATTAAATGCCTGAAATCGGATAATGTCTGATAACACTCCACTGTGTTCAACGCAGCAGACGACGATGCAAAACAGGAGACGGATTCATCAATGACTTACGTAACTTTAACGGAGAACTGTAAGCGAAAAGCTCAGATAACGCGGCTTATCGCTCACCATATCGCTTGATAAGCTTACAATTCTCCGTTAAAGTTACGTAAGTCGTTGATGAAATCGGCCCCTGGGCGTAAAAGAAAATCTCAGGCTGCGGTCGAACACTTTTCAAGTGAACCTTCAGGCCGGTTGAGAGCTTGATTATTGTTATTTATTACATAGAAGGGTATCCTCATAATGCTAAGAATAATGAAAATAAGGCAAGATACATTAACACTACCAGTCGAAATGCCGTCGAAAAGATAGTCGAAGTAACTAGAAAAAGATAAAGAAGGAACAAACAAGTGGCAAACCGAAAAAATTCCAAGGAGAATGTCAAAGCAAACAGCTATCTTAATTAATTAATTAATTGGATGTTAAGCAGGAGGTGTTCATCAGGCGCCCACGTGAGCCCTTTATAAGTTTTTGAGAGAGAATGACTGAGGGGATGTTGACTTTCTTGCATGGGTTAAAGCAATCGGCAATGACACGCTTCGTGAAGAAATATTTCCTGCAGTTTGATCTAGCCCTACATAAGGCAGTTTTGCTATACCTCTGGTGGAAGAAGGTCTCAAAAAAGAAGAAAAACCCTAGCTGTAGACCAGCTCGCCCGTGCATTATTCTGTGAATCGCCAGCAAATCTCTTTGGCCTTCTCGATTTTCTAGTTTTCTCGATTTTTAAAGGATTTCATCGAATTCAAAAATTACAGTGTCGGGTGTCTATTCTTTCGTCCCGTTGATATCGTGTGACGCAGAGTTGGTGAGCCATTGATCCTCGTACTTGAAGAAGATGGTCGAATTTGATTCACATGGTATCTCACCATCAAACTAGGATTGCGCAGAAATCCGACGTGAAGTTGGTGTGTGCACGAGTGACCAGTGCACCACACGACTGACTGGATCGCAACAGCGTTTGGCTCTGATGTTCGTTGGATGCAGCAGCCATAATTTCCTACTAGACAGCTCAGTGCAAGCCCAGAGCGGAGAGGTCTACTCTCCTTCTCCTTCATGCATTGGAGCCTTTCCAAACGGGTGAGGTATAGCCGACGGGATGTTGGCCTCTGACATGGACCGCGACCGGCTCATAATGCCATCCGCTGAGCTACGGCGAGGGTCCCGCTCAGGCCAACTATAAAAGGCGGGTCGGCGACCAGCTCAAGCACTTCGGCTCAATTTTCTCAACTCCGAACTTCTCACTCCTCACTCCGGCAGTCCCACAGTCGGTGTCCCGGTCTTTGATTCAGACCGCAGACCCATCGGCTCAGAGTAATGAAGGCAAGTTAGGAAATAGGACGCAACGTGGACTGAAATGGAGTATAGGAACCTATTGCCATTGTAGGTTAGTGTCAATCCTCTCTTGTTGTTGGATTATCCACTAATAAAAATATAAACATGAAGTCGTGCTCTATTGAACCACCAAAGCCCATCCGAACCGTGATGCAGTTCAAATCAGCCTCAATGCATAGATGAAATAGTGAGGCTAACCCAGAGTGTGCGTTGTCTTGGCAGGGAAACTAGGCAGCCCATCGATGCCCCGATAGCTATTAGGTTGGTGCATAAGTTCTCGGACATTTGATCCCTCCTGAATTGAAAGCGCATTTTCCCGCCAAATTTCTCACATGTATCAACGCGTAAATGACCGATCGATAGAGAAAGGAAAGGGCTACAAAACCGTTCCTGACATTTACTTCTGCGTTGTTAACGTCAGCTATTATGGCTAAGCAATTCATCCCAACTGAGACGCATATTCGGCACGTCATGTTATTCCTGCATCAATCTGGCCTCAATGCCAACGAATCGTTTCGTCGCCTGAAGGGGGTTTACAACGAGAGTGCTCCTGCTCGAAGTACTGTGTACCAGTGGTTCTCGAAGTATGCAGTTGGTGAATTCTCCGCAGAAGATAATGAACGAGAAGGGCGCCCGATGACACTGGATTTGGATGGCTTCCGAAGTAGAGTGGAAGCGGACCCATACCAAACCACTCGCGAGCTATCAAGCACTCCTGGTGTTAGTCACTCTACAGTCGTTCGAGGATTGAAGTCGATTGGCAAGGGGCAAAAATCGGGTCGCTGGGTACCTCACGGCTTGACACAACATGACATGGATCGCAGAGCCGATGTTGCTCTGTCTCTCCTTACCCTCAGACGTACCCACGGATGGCTGGACAACCTTGTCACCGGGGATGAGAAGCGGATACTCTACTCTAATTATCACCGGCCTGCACAGTGGGTTGACGCAACTGGAGAGGCAGAGGACGTTCCGAAACCCGACCTTCACGTGAAAAAGGTGATGCTATGCATTTGGTGGAGCGTTCTTGGCGTAGAATACTGGCAGCTGCTGGACGAAGGGATAACAGTGACGGCAGAGGTTTAGGTCAACCAACTGAGGATGTTGAGGGCCCACCTTCAAACCACACGAGGAGAGCAAGTGAAGGTGTATTTTCAACACGACAACGCTGGACCGCATATTGCTAGACCGACGGCGGCTGAGCTGGCGGACTACGGATGGACCGTTCTTCCACATCCACCTTACTCATCAGATCTCGCTCCTTCTGATTATCATTTGTTTTCAAGCCTTCAACGCTGTTTGGACGGCCAGCAATTCAGGAACCGAGAGGATGTCAAGGAGGCGCTGCTCACATTTTTCGAATCACGACCGGCCACGTTTTGGAGAAAAGGCATCCATGACTTCCCAGCACGTTGGCGAAAGACAATTGATGTAAAGGGTGGTCACTTCAAACGATTTGATGTTGTTGTTCGTATGTTGTGATAATAAATACTTCATGCCCCAAATGTCCGAGAACTTATGCACCAACCTAATATAAGCGCCGTCTTCTTACTATTAATGTGTTACTATGCTGGAACACTATGCGCTATTGTAACACTTACTGAAAGGAATAAAAATAAAGCAGATTGGCTATAGTCACAAGAGCGTAGCCGAGCACCATCACTTCCCATGAGGACTTTGATACGACAAGATAACGAGACATTGCTGGAAGAAATAGCCTTTGAGTAGTTGTCGGTCCTTTCGTAAGGTCGGCGCAAGTAGGCTCAGCAGTGGCACCATGTACTCGCTCGATATTCACCTTGCTTGGAAACCACATGTATGTCCAATTGCATCAGAAATGGCCGACCTCAGCTTACCATAGGGTTAGAACACACTGGTGCTGCATAATTTTTTTTAATTTCGTACAATACGTTGTATGGCGCTGTTCTACATGGTGACCACGAGCCTATTTACGCCTACAGTACTTACCGAGTACTGCGAAGGATGCTGCTGTACAGAGTCGAGCACGCTGCTGCATAGAAGACGTCAACGTGAGGAACGACAGGGATATCAATGGCAACCCGAACATCATCGACGACGAGGTCTGCAAGAGAGATCAGACCGTAGTGATGATGTTATCCGCCTTCGGAATAAGGTATCTGATGCCGGATTTACGATTGGCAAGGTAACTGGGTTAAGTTTACCAACAGGGGAATTGATAGGACCACTAAAACCAGATCGGAATAGATGCATTGCAACGCGTTGGAACTGGAACACACTTGTTCGGAGTGCCGCAAGCGTCAGCGTCCACGTGGGCACTCGCATCGGTCTCTTGTATGCTCGTGTGGCGCAATCGATGGTGGTGTTGCTTTATGCGAAGGAGGTCGGGGTTCGGTTTTCCTTCGTCCCAGGATTTTTGCATTTCAACTGTTGAGATTTGAGGGATTTTAACGTCTACATGCGTTTCTGCAGAACCCAGATGCGGGCTCCCCCTTGGCGATGAAAACAGTTTCCACACGAGCAGCTTGGAAGAACCACACCCCGGTGTCCCTTCCCTAGCCTGGTCCAGCAGCGGACGTCCCCGATTAAGCAGTTTTAGTGCGCTCAGAGTCATCAAATGCCTGCCTCAGTGTTAAGCGCTCGCGCGAGGGAAAACATGCTCCAATCCAAGTTTCGCGCTCAAAATCTAATCCGATCTGGGGCCGGATTCATCAACGACTTAAGTAACTTTAACGGAGAATTGTAAGCGAATAGCTCAGGGAATATATTTCCAAATAAAGTTTGGTTTTAAATGCTTTGTATGAATTTAACTTTTCGGACTGAAGCGGCATCCCGTGTGGGACGACCTAATACAATCCGCGCAGGCGCGAGCACATCCACGCGCACTGTTCATGAACATGCGGCTCCCACGCACAAAGAACGAGTCGACCCGAGAGAGCAGGAGCAAGGAGTCTATCCCCTGCATCCCACCTGCGTCTTTGGGCCGTACACAGTCGCATTTCGTTAATGTTTCATTCCCCGGCTTATCAAGCGATATGGTGAGCATAAGCCGCGTTATCTGAGCTTTTCGCTTACAATTCTCCGTTAAAGTTACTTAAGTCGTTGATGAATCCGGCCCCTGGTTTTAGCGCACAAAGATCCCCTCTAGCAGAAGAGGATAGTGGGCATAACGATTGGTATTCATGATATGATATAATTCAGTGAATGATATGATCCTACTCCCACCATTCATCCACCTCCAATCTGTTGAGAATTCCAGGTATTGCTTCAATTTCTACCCTCTACCCACATAGATGGGCGCGTGTAGCGCAGTCGGGGAGGCGCCGGCTATCGCGTGCACCCGATACCAGGTTCCTGATTCGGATTTCCCGCCCAGGCCAACCAAGCCTTCCATCCCTCCGGGGTCGGTGAATTGGTACCAGAGGTTTCTGAGTAGGATAAAGCGCTGACATGTTCATGGGGTAACCACCGCAAGCCATTCATTGTATGGCCAAATACGCATTCAAATCGCCTCCACGACATCCCGTAGAAGTAGAATGCGTGACGCATCCCAAAAGGGATTGAGTAACGCTGTCCTTTATTCGTTTACCCACATAACCCTTGGTGAAGTCATTTATGAATCCGGCCTCTAAATGGCCAATTACATTAGAATTGGCCTAGCTCAGTTCACCACTGGGGAAGAACACACTGGTACTGTGGCATGTAATAACGAGCGCAAACGGCATTCCAGGGTCTCCCTCCCAACTAGGATAGATCCACATCTTTCACTAAGATCTTGAAAAACGATGAGATGAGAAACTTGGGACTATTCATGGCTCGAATCATGGTAATAAGTGACTTCTCGCTTCATCCCAGATGTATTTCACAATTGGTTAATCCCACTCGAGCTACTTTTCGGGCATAGCTCACCAAGCCGATGAGGGACCAGTTCTTCGACTAATCGCAACAAGATGGCGCTGGAGGGCATGGAAAACCCAAAACTACTTGCCATTCCAGGAATGAGTGCATCTCTACAGCGCTTTGAGGTCTGTCCGCGAAGTGCTCTGCTCACCTTTGTGAAGCCATCGGTCTCAAGATAGACCAGGAACGTAGTTCCGCCGTAGACCGCCAGCAGTCGTGCCGGTCCTGCGTCGTTCATCCTCCGACAGCCAACAAGTTCGAGGGTTAGATGTAAGTAAATGAGACTTCCCCCACCACATATCGTGATAGTTGCATCCTCTTATCGGCGGAAGGACTGATAAGCTGCACGAATTTTGTTATCGCAGGCATCTTTTCGTATGTGGTTAAGAGAGGTTTTAAGAATTGCATATGTGAGGTGAGCCAACAACCATCTGTCAGAATTCCCACGCTTCACTAAGAACCCCATTTCCTCTGCACTTGTGAGCTGTTGAGAAACAACTGTCATGTTGCCGACCAAACGACTTGATGTGAGCTATTTGTTTTTTAGACTCCTTATTTCTCAGCACATACAAAACCGCTCGTCTTTTTGTTTTTGGGCGAAATAAAAGCAAAAAAACCGCCGTTTCTCATAACTCCATTCAAGGAGGGCTTTTTAAGAAATAAATGTTACCATCCGGATCTAATCTGAGAGGTTTTTATTCATTTATTGAAATACTCGGTATAAGACCGGAGTGAGATAAAACTGCAATACAACAAACACCAAAACTAACAGCAAAAGTAGCTCTTAAATACCTGTATCACCTGTATCACCTGTCGTCCCGTTGATCATAGACTTGCTCGAGCGGGCGCCAGCAGCGTCTCCATTCGTCCCTGTCGCGTGCCAGAGTGCTCCAATGGATCCTCCTCGCTCGAGGGACACGAAGAGCGTCATATCGGTCGTTCAGGGCTTTCGCGAAGAAGTCCGACCAACGCGTTGGTGCGCGTCCTGGTGTTCTCTTGACATCCCGAGGAATCCAGTCGGTAACGGCTCTCGTCCAACGGGTGTCTGCGAATCGCATTACGTGGCCGGCCCTCCTAAATACCTACGCACAGAGAATTTGTTTTGCTGCTATCTATCCAATGGTGTAGTACCATCTAATGGCTTAGGAAAAGAACAGATTTGGTGCCAACTAAAAGCGGGACGACGGTGACCTCCATCTGTTGCTCGAGATAATTGCACCGACAGGGTCCAGGTTGAATAGGCCTTAAATCTTTCTTCTATAACACCTGTATGACACCTATATCATTGGATAGATCGCACACATTGGATTTGGATGATAACTTTTTTTTTAATAGGCCATTTTGAAGTCAGTTATGGGAAAACTGCGGTTTTTTGCGTTTATTAGCACACAGGAACGTGGAATTTTCTAGTGGTTCATCGTTTTGAAAGGACCCTCGTAATTCTTTGATGCTCTAATTTGCATATCACAAATGAGCACGAAGGAAAATTATGCGTTAAAACTTCACACAGACCTCATACTCACCATGCGACGTCCCTTCTCGCTTCACGAGTATGTGGTTCACGTACATATATAACATTTTAACAGAAAAAGGATAAAGGTAGGCGTTAATGCATTCCTTTACGGGATGCGCCACGCTCTCTATTTTGTTGCGGTGGCCACCAAAAACAAACCAATGTTTTATCCTAACAATCAGGCAACTCTGGTGCATATTCACAGACCCTGGAATGATGAACGCTTGATTTCTTGTGAAATCCAAAGCAAGAACCTAAAACCGGATTCATGCGGCACCTCCTCCGATTGTATTGTCAGGAGGCATCACCTGTATCACCTGTCGTCCCGTTGATCATCGACTTGCTCGAGCGGGCGCCAGCAGCGTCTCCATTCGTCCCTGTCGCGTGCCAGAGTAGTCCAATGGATCCTCCTCGCTCGAGGGACACGAAGAGCGTCATATTGTTCGCTCAGCGCTTTCACGGAGAGCACCAACCAACGCGTTGGTGGGCGTCCTGGTGTTCTCTTGACATCCCGCGGAATCCAGTCGGTGACGGTTTTCGTCCAGCGGGTGTCTGCGAAGCGCATTACGTGGCCGGCCCACCTAATTTTCGACAACTTGGCCCACGCGACAGCGTCTCTGATCTTCGAACGTCGGCGAGGCTCGGAACTCCGGAGGCGAGGCCTTCGCTCACTTACGTGAGTCGTGTCACTCCGAGCATCGTCGTCTCGATTCCACGCTGCGCTACGCTGATCGCGCGTTCATCCTGCTTTCGTATAGCCCAGGTCTCTGAGGCGTATGTTAGGGCAGGAAGGACAATGGAGTCGAATAGGTGGGCACGGAGTCGGACGTTCTTCGTCTTCTTCGCGACTTCTTCGACGCTCTTGAAAGCTCCCCAAGCCGCTCGTTTCCTCCTGCTCAGCTCCGGCGCTATGTCGTTGGCCATATTAACTTCGCGACCCAGATACGCGTAGCTGAAGCATTCGGAGATGTTCGTTCCGTTGAGCGAGAATGGGACATCAGTCAGGAGGCATACAATAGATTAATACCAGGCTGTCCAATAATTTCTGTCCGAAAATTTTCAAAATTCTATAATTTTCCTTAGAAGTGTTATAATATCAGGCAAGTGTAAAAACCTTCTAGAAGATTCTCCAGAGTTCCACGCCAGGGGTATATAAGGCGTAGTCCCCGCGTCTAGCTACCAGTACAAGCTAAAATGGACCAAGGTCGAATTCGTACGTTCATGTACTACGAGTGGCTGCTGGGCAACGACACAGGCTCCGCGGTCGCCAACATCTGCAGAGCGTGCAAGGAGGATGCAGTGTCCCAACGCACAGTCAGGCGCTGGTTCAATCGTTTCGAGAGCGGCGAGACGAGCCTCGAGGACAGGGAGCTCAGCGGGAGGCCTTCTGGTGGGACGCCAAGGGCATGCTGTATTTCGAGCTGCTCCCGCAAGGCAGGACGGTCACCGCCTCCATCTACACCGATCAGCTCGAGAAACTAGCCGCCGCCATCCGAGAAAAGCGTCCCCGACGGGCCTCGGTCCACCTGCTGCACGACTACGCGCGCCCCCACGTGGCGAAGGAGACCCAGCAGAAGTTGGCGACGCTCGGCTGGGAGACGGTTGCCCATCCGCCGTATTCCTCGGACCTCGCCCCCTCCGACTACCACTTGTTCCGCCCGCTGAAGCACCATTTGGCCGGAGGAAAATTCACCAACTACGACAACCTCAAATCCGACAGCGCGGACTTCTTCGAGTCGCAGCCCCCGGAGTTCTGGGCGAAGGGCATCGGCGACCTGCCCAATCGATGGGCCACTGTTGTGGATAACTGTGGTGATTATATTGTTGAACAGACTTGCTTTTCAAGAAAGTTGAAAAAAAAATTAAAAATGGTGAAATTTTCGGACAAGAATTATTGGACAGCCTGGTATTTGTTATTTATGAAGGCTCATTATATACAGCTATATTATAGCAACATGTGACGCGTGATAGCACAGTCTGAGGAGATGACGGCCGTCGAGTGCATCAGATTCCAGGGACACGTTTCAGATTTTCCGTCCAAGACAACCAAGCCTTCCATCCCTTCGAAATCGATAAATTGGTCCCAGACTCGTCTGGAAGGACGAAACGAAATAGAAAAACACGAGATGGGAAGAACGAAATTGAAAAGGTTAAGAGAATGCAGACTTCCGAAGAATACCCTGAGCACGCGACTAACACGTTCGTTGTGTAGTAGCCATGTTGTATGTAATGTCACTATGCTTTATGCGACCCTATGATTGGTTTTTGTAGGTTGTCGTTGTATGTGTCATCACATGTTATGACTGGATGACGTTTTGCTTTTGGACATTTTGGAGATGGTCGTTTGCATGGCGCGCTGTTCAAAAGGCCGTCAACGACTGGCGCGAGCGGGAAAAGTGCATTCAAGGCGTCAGATCGTCAGAATTAGGGGCCGTTTATACTTTGACGCCGAGCGACACGACGCTACGTATAGTGCCCACATTGATCGAGCGACGCGATCGATCAATTTGGCCAGTATACATGGCATCGCGTCGCGCGGCGACGGAAGTATAAACGGGGCCTAAGAAGCGTCCACTTTTCGTCCATTGCTCTCTTGTGCGGCTGCTTTTTGTTCGCTCGGTCTCATCGTTTTCATTCTCGTAGTTCGTTCAGTTATATTTGTGGATAAACAGTTAGTTGACTTGTGTTCGACTGACCCTAAGGTTGTGCCCACGAGTACATCTGGAGTTCGGATATAACTTCATTTCAGCTTTTACACAGGTTGAATTTTTGAGCTTGAGGTTTGAAATCAAAAATAGGGTAACATTTGCGAATACAGTACACTAAAGTAGCCAGAACTCAAAATTGAAAAAAACGTAAGGTCTGCTACAACAGAACCGTAAATCCCTAAAATCCATCACACCCTCGGAGTTCGCCCCATATTCGTGTACAGTTTCCTTTCATCGTATCGCCTACCCGCTTTCTGCTTTTCTTCTGCTGAGCTGACACTGTAATCGAGCAAAAATCTTTCAATCTGATTGGTGGAGACCACATCTTACAAACAACTCAAAGAAACTTAACAGAAAAATGGATAGGAATATGATAGAAAAACCAACACGCCCTCGATTTACTACTGTGGCAATAGTGGAAACAATCCATCTCGACCAGTCAATTGCTGTCGTTCGATTACGTATTCCACTTCTAACTGATATTGATTATATAATATTTGGTACTGTGATGTTTGTTGAAAATTTAATGCACTTCCAAGACATTCTTTCTCTTTCATTTCACTCGTGATCAAGGAGAAATCCTGACCTTTCCAGCACTTTGAGTCCTCCTTCATTCCCTTATTTCAGTTCATTTCGTCCTCATTCATTGTCGATTCTGTTCTCTATGTTTTTATATGCTCTTGATTGGATTTTCAAGTAACAAGAAATCGCCCGATCGCCGTTGCCGTCCCTTCCCCGCAGATGCCTTTTCCACCCACTACCTATTTGTTACTGATCCACTCCTGCTAGTCTTTTCTTCTTCTTTTTTTCTTCTCATTCATTATCAAGAAGGATCCCTGGCCTTTTCAGTACTTTCAGCAATTTGAGCCATTTCTGAAATTTCTCAGTTCATTACGTCCAATCTCTGTTGTTGTTGATTCTGTTCCCTATGTTTTTCTAAGCTCTGACTGGATTAGTTTCAATAAATAAATAAATTGAGGACCTGAATTAGTTTTCTCATTTTGTCTCTAACACACGTGTGAAAATGTGATCGAACTGAAACACTGGCAATGTACAATGCTTTATGTAAGCGAATGGAACACCGGTGAATGACTTAGTTGAATACAGCTCGCCTTAGAGAACTCTTGCAGACCTGAATTCTGCTAGCACAGAAATTGAGATGCGTTCATAGCCCCTTATTGGCTCTACTCGTTGATAGCTGAAAGTTCAAAATGCTCTATGACAACGTGTAAACATCTAGCAATATCTAAAACGTTCTCTCGTTGGCCAAAAACAGCAGTGCCTGAGCGGCGTAGAAAAGCATTCTGGACACCACTTGTACGGTTTCCGTCCGTTCACCGAAAAGATTCATAATGAACAGTGTACTGCCAGCAGTGTTCGCTATCGCTCCAGCCAGGCGAATATATGAAGCCTAAATGAACAATACTAAATTACGAGCGAAGATCGCACTCAAGAGATCACTATCTAGGAATTGACCAGGTTATCTAGGAATTAGAGCCTGGCTGTGACAACGGCTTCAGCGGTGCGCCTCTGCACTCAGCCAATTGCTCATAGCCTACAAAGTCAGGGATGAACCCAGTATGGAGAGCTGGGATCTACTCGAAGTTAACGTATCAGAACCATCACCAATATTTCCAGTATTATCCTGTATTCTTCAAAAGATCGTTTGCTGCTGGTGTAATAAGCAGTGTGTAAACTGATATATACTTGCTCTTCGCATCTCGCAGGCGTATTGGAGTGAAACTAATTGGGGATTCAGCATTCTACGTAACTGTTTCCATAATACATGGTGCGCAAAAATTACCCGCACAAAGATACCACAGTGTAACTTCAACACAAATGCGGATTTGATAACGAAACTCAACACATAGCTCCTTTATTCCATTACTAATTAAAATATACCAAACTCATCCGAAGTGGCCTCCTTTCGTACGAACAAAAGTCCTCAGACGAGTAACGAATGCGTCACAGGTGGCACGGAGGTGGTCGTCGCTCATTTCGTTCTATACTTCCGCCAGGAACCTTCAGAGAAGCCAAACATGCGTGTAGAGTAGAACAAACTTTGCTATCAATAACTGACCAGACAGAGGAATTTAGAGGATTCAAGTACGGTGAATTCGAAGGCCAGACTTCATGCGCGATAAGATCCGTGACCTCACGTTTGCACCACTGATGCGTTGTCCTCGCCTTTGTGCAGACGCAGAGTCCTGCTGGAAGCACCATCTGTCATTACCGCAGTGCGCGTCGGCCCAGGGCTTCCACACGTCCTCTAAAATCGTCTTCTGGTACTCGTCCTTGTTCATTTTGACGACGGATTCGACAGAAACTAAAGGTGACTTGCCATTTGAAGTAATCGCATGCCAAACCAGAACTGAAGCCGGATGTAATGTTCTACCGTCCAGTTTCCCGTCGCGTATAGCAGCTCCAACATTCTATGAGAGAATGCGATCGATTTGACGATTCGCCGTGGGTTCCACGGTGAAGACTTTCTCATTAGAAAAAACGATCGCGCGGTGCGTGCCATTCACGAACCACTTCAGCAAGTTCTGAGTACTTGTGTTCGTATGAAAGGCGGCCACTTCGAATGACTTTGATATGTTTTTATTAGAAAGGAAATAAAGAAGCTATAGACTAAGTTTCGTTGTCAAATCTGCATTTGTGTTAAAGTTTCAATATGATATGTTTGTGCGGGTAATTTTTGCGCACCCTGTACCTTGATGATAATGCGAGGGAGTTTTGTTTCAAACAACGGACCATAACCTGTCAACTGATTAACTGCGCACAAAGCCATGTCTGAAATGAATCATCGACCATGTGAGTGATAGATGGAATTGTCCTCCATCCTCGCAGTCGCCGAGCGCCAGATCTTACCCTACTCGCCTTAGACTTGTAATCAGTTCCTACTCTCTTATATCTTGTACTTTTAAGATAAATCTTCCAAAACCCAAATCTACAGCCTACTATACAAAACCTACACCTAGAATATGAATGACCTACGAATACTGATGAACGTACTACACCTGGCAGCGAGGCTTCTCTGCTCTGCAACTAGAGTTGACGCCGAATAATCGAATAAAGAGCTTACAGTGCCAGGGCGCCTCTTCGCGCTTGGCGGCTTTTATACTACCACATTCGCGCGGCGCGGTGTGATGGTCGGCATAGTTATCGATTTTCGCGCCGCCCAGGGACACTGCATCGTGCTTGTACTCCGCCGCCTCAAAACACCACAATTGCCGGAATTTTGGGTTTATGGTATTCGGTGAATCGCGCCGTTGAAGGAAAGGGCGCGGTGTAGCGCGATCGGCCGCGATAGACTCGGTGCGGAGTCGGAGATGGACAAACAACGGCGCGGCGCGGCCAATCGCGCCGCTCAGATGCCGCGGAAACAATGCCTTGAAGAATTACTGCCGCTGCCACCGCGTCTGCCGCATCTGCCGCGTAGGCGGCACGTCAGCGGCAGGCCACGCGAGGCTAGCTGGCCTCGCGCGGGGACTCTGCGTCTCTGCCCCATGCTTAAAGATAGGGCTGCCTCGTTGCCGCAAAAGTGTGCGGAGGGCTTTAGGCTCCGTTTATACTTCCGACGCCGAGCGACGTGACGGCACGTATAGTGACCAAATTGATCGATCGCGTCGCGCGATCAATATGTCCTCAATACGTAGCGTCGCGTTGCTGGGCGTCGAAGTATAAATGGGCCCTTAGGGGTCGTTTAGTGTGCGCGCGACGCGCGACGCGATGCATGCGTAGTGGCCAAATTGATTGAGCGACGCGATTGATCGATTCGGCCGCTACAAATGGCATCGCGTCGCGCGCCGCGTGCACACTAAACGAGCCCCTATGGCCTATTCATACTTCGCGACAAGAGTGACTCGTCGACCGTCAAAACATGCAAATCGATTAAAACCGAGCGTGCGCCGCCAAAAAGTGTTCATACTTGAGTGCCGGCGATGTGGCTGTAGTCGCTCTAGTCGATTCGGTCGCTGCTGTCGCCTGTTCATACTTCCGGACTCCCCGCACGCTGCGCGCCCTACGCTTTCGTCGCTCTTGTCGCTGCTGCCGCGAAGTATAAACAGGCCCTTAGGGAGGGTTTAGTGTGCACGCGACGTGCATCGATTCATCGCGTAGCGCGACTGATATGGAAGCTTATCATTATACCATGCCGCGTGCACTCCAAACGCCCTCTTACGCGATGCAGCCAATCTGCGATCTTTGAGGCCGTCGAGCAACCCTGCACTCGGAAGATTTAGCCTATCACAATGCTAACGTCGACTAACCTGCTCGGAGTCATTGTCAGCAACATGGCCGTGCTGACAGACCGATCCAGCGCCCACTATGGTTATACTGGACGTGATCAGTACTGCGGCCAACAAGAACACTAACGATGGTATGGACATTATCACATCGGCAAAGCAGTGGAAAAATATGATACAGAGGAAAGTCGACGCTGCTACAATCATTTCCGTGGACCATACACGGATTTGCGAGCTGTAAAACGGTAGAACGATAGGAAGCTGAGAAAGATTAGAAGCTGATGTAAACAATAGCATACCTGAAGGAAGAGCAATAAATAATGTTTCCAATGGACACCAGAATGTAACCGAGTGCCGTAAGCGACCATGACGGTTGCGCAGCTAGTAGATATCGAGATAAAGCTGAAATTGGCCGACAGTTGGAGAGGGTGAAGTAGTACTAACTCTGACTATTCGCCTCAAAATCGCTCTATTTATCTTTTTTAAGCGATTGAAAAGATGCCTCAAGAAGAAGTTCCGCTTTATAAATGAAAAAAGAAACGCTCTGCACGTACGTATGAATCTCCGACGCAAATAGGGTGGGGGTCACCCCCTACTCAGTGGTTGTACGCCTTGGTAAGAAGGCACGAGTATGTAAAATAACATCAGAAATGGCCTACCTCAATTCAATATAGGGTAGAACACACATTGCTGCGAAAATTCTGGTTTCAAAAAGCACATAGGGCTAATCTACATGGTGGTCCCCCCATCCTATTTGCGCCGTATTTCCAGGTCGACCGATTCTTTCATATGGGAAAGATAGTCTTATCCTTTCTAACTTTAAGAAGGTGAGCAAATGTGAGTGAGGAAAGACACGACTCTCTTCAAGTCATTTGAGTTAGCGGAACAAAGCATATGTCTGGATGGAAGATTCGCTCATGCCTTCGGAACGCAGCGTTTTCATCTTGGCATTCGAGCAGAGCTAAGAGAGCAGAGGGTATGAGCACCACTCGCGTTTATTCAACAGTCTGTAAAACCAAATACGCAACCCATGAAAAACACTCACCAAGTACGGCAAAAGACGCAGACGTCTTGAAGCGCTCTTCAGCGCTCATATTCGTTGTCAGTGTGAGCAAAGAAAGACCAAACACTGGAAGACTTAGCAGAAATGCAGGTGAACTCTAAAAAGATACCTTCACATTCAATGACTCAAGAGATCAAATAGTTTACGTTTGCCTCGTTCCAACCGCGTGTTAACCTTCGATCAAAAGTGAAAACAGGTCTACTCTTAAGATAGAAGAGCGTAGTTTGGGGCCAAACTTCCAAAGCCAGTGATGAGTTGCCCACCGAAACGCCGAGTTTTCCACTGTTGTGGAAACAGGGTGCTCCTTCTACGTTAATGAGCAGAATGGTTCCAGACCACAGTCTTTTCACGTATCACGACTTTTTACGTGTTGGGTAAGTGGTTCATTTCTTTTAATAACGTCCACTTATTTCACACCAGGACTACAGTCAGGAGATCTGAAGACACAAACAAAACAGTGAACAAACTCGGCAACACGAAACGAAGAAGATGAATGGGGAACATGAAAAATACAAACTTGGTGGTCAATAGGCAAACAAACTGCCCACTGAATTGTAAAATTGTAAAAAGAGGAAAAATGACGGCGTTATAATACTTGTTGGTTTCCTTATAAAACTTCAGCTAAGCTAAACAGATTGGTAGTAACGAAAACAAGGAATGTCCTATTGGTTCTCATCCTCCTCCGCTAATGGGAAGAACACATAATTGGATAAAGGAAGGAATTACAAGATGTGGTAAACCACAAGTGTTAAGATTTGCCACATCCAAGAGCTCTTCCACAGTCCTATATGGGGCTACACCGGAAGTGGACGCGGGCCAAAATACATAAGAGACATAAGAGTGCGTGGAGACGCGATGTATGAAGATGCTGAGTGATCTCCTGCGAGTACCATAGCGCCGAGATGACCTCACAATCATCAGGAGGCTCGGATTCATCAACGATAAAACCGGGATATGCGGGGTAGACTGTGGCCATCCAACCCTCGTTTTGGAGAGCAACCCGTTGCTACCTTTGAAAGTTTACTTGGAAGCTTCGATGTCTTAGCCCTCCATTAGGAAGGATTCTGGGTCCGTCCCACGCACTGTAGGGTCACTCGCAGGCCTAAGTCAGGGTATATCCTAATGGTAAGGAGGTTTCTACCACTTGGAACCCACCGCGCCTGGTCCATGCGTGCTGACAAAGTCGCTCAGGTGCTCATGAGTTCTCACGTTAGGATCTGTGAAAACACGTTTAACTCAGGTAATCGCTACGGGACCGCTTTACCTCGTCCTTCGGCACTGATAAGCTGCTCTTACTTTCTCTGTTTCTCGATCTATTTATTTTTGAGCTCCCGATAAGAAGCTCGGCGCAAATAGGGTCCGGGGAGGGGGGGGGGGGGGGGGAAGGGGGTCACCCCAGCATGGCGCGGCGGGCCGGCGTGGCGAGTAGCTACATGCAGTGAATGTAGGTGCAGTCTTATCCTTCGTTTCGATTATAGATCCGCATCTTATGTGCTTCCTAATTGAACAAGGGAGAGAACTCCAGGATGCAGGCGAACAGATTTAAGCAGGGGAAGGGACTTCAGGGTGTGGCTCAAGTGACAGCTACAGTGACAGAACACAGCTACAGCATTATTTGTTTGTTTTCTTTACTATCAGTGTGCCTTGTCTCGTTTTCTTGGTGGTGGTGACACTTTTTTATAAGGTGACCCCCGCACCCTATTTGCGCCAGAACCTCTGCTCCAATTCACTATGCCATCAAGGTAGCTGTGCAGGTCTAGTGAGGGGTCCACGGTGCATCTCTTCTACATCTGATCACCTTTACCCGGTCCAATTCAGGTCTAGATCTCCTACAGTTATAATATATGTTTGTTCATATGCGTAGTTGACGTTTTTATTTTAAAGGCTTTTTGGTAGGTCGTCAGAATCCTATGGAGGGAAAGAGGGCGGATCCCCTTTCTATACTCTCACCGATATAGCTCTGTCCGTTGTCAGTTCTGTCGCCGTCTATGTCTGATTGTACTCTACTTCCCAGATAGCTTCTTTGGGCCGGATTCATCGACGACATACAGCAGTATCAAGATTATCAAGCGATATGGGTCACCATATCGCTTGATAAGTTGCGCTACCAGGGATTTCGGCTATAATTTTCTCTGTTACATTGCTGTAATTCGTTGATGAATCCGGCCCCTTCTTGTTGTCAAAACATGGAACAGCCAAAAAACGGCAGCAATGCACCGTTAGGCCCCGTTTATACTTCGTCGCGGCGCGACGCGATGGCCACGCAATGAGGCCAAATTGATCGATCGCGTCGCACAATCAATATGGCCACAATACGTGGCGTCGCGTCGCCCCGCGACGAAGTATAAACGGGGCCTTAGAGCCACAGAACAAGATAGTTTGCGGGAGAATAAGGGAATGCAACCAAATTATTTGCGCCAAAACTGAGAAAGGATACTGGAAGCTGTAATTCACCTAAAATGGTTAGATTGAAGAGGGAACGGAGATCTATCCTAGTCGGAGGGGGCATCGCTAGAAAAGCAAAACAATGCAAACAATATGGAATCTTCCTGCTAGGAAATTGCAGAGAACGGTTCTCTCACAAGCCAGTTCACGGTATTGTCTTTGTAAACTAGTCTGCTTTCAGTTTCGCCGCCGTTGCGAAAGAGTCAGAGTGGAGTGTTCACCCCAATAGTATAGATCCGGGAACAGAATCTTAACGAAAGTGATGCCAAACTTGCTTGGCGCCTATTCCCGAGAGAAGAGACTTTTACAGTTTACACGGACACACTATATAGCTCCCCAGAATATGGTACTGGTGAGGAATTGAACCCATGCGGGGGAAAGGGGGATGGTCGAAACCCAGGAAAGAGGTGCACAGCGTTAGCGTGTGGGAGCATATATGGGGCCGGATTCATCAACGACTTACAGCGATTTAACAGAGAAAATTACAGCCGAAATGCCTGATAGCGCGGCTTATCATGCAATATGGTAAACGATAAGCCACGTTATCTGAGTTTTCGCTGTTAATTCTCTGTTAAAGTTATATAAGTCGCTGATGAATCCGACCCATGGATTCTGTGATTAACTTAGAAACGTTAAAATGATCATACGAAGAATGTGGTCAAGTTCTACCCGGAAAAATTGCCCCCACAAGAACCGACAATACTTCCGACAACACAAATATACCAGCGGTCTGTAGGCCATCAGTGAACCTGTTAGGGCATGTTCATACTTCGCGACGGGAGCAACGGTCGCCCACGCAATCATACGATTATTGCTGGGCGAGCACTCGGCATCAGTCGCTCCGTATGCATTGCATTAGCGACCCAGTCGCTCCCGTCGCGAAGTATGAACAAGGCCTAAGGCCCCGTAATTTCCTACCTAGCCTCGCTTCGCTCTCACCTATTTATTCTACTAGAGAGGCGAGGATTTTCGGGTCAAGAGCTACTGCGCCGAAGCACAAGGCTAGACTACTTCCAACCACGTCCCGAGAGGAATGTTTTAAGTACGGAATTCACGGCGGAGAACTCTTCTTCACCCTGCTGATTCTAGCCATGAGTGATTACCAACTCAAATACAAAGAAAAAAAACCAAACTCAAAGAACACGAAGAATCGAAGTCTCACCTTCGTGAAGCCATTCGTTTCAATGTACACCAGGAATGTAGTGCCGCCATAGATAGCCAGCAATCGCGCTGGACTGGAGGAGTTCATTTCTGCCCTCTGAAACACTCGGACAATGGAAGAGAACGGCGATCAGATGACGATCGCCACGAAAACGATTGACACATGAAGGAGTGGGAAATTGTTTGATATGTACGCTAGGTGGACTATATCTTACAGTTCTTTGTATACAAGGGCAAAACTCTCGAAAAGTATCCATGGTTGCATTCCTTTTCGAGAAAAAGCACCTGTGCTCAGAGATATGCAATACTGGCGTACATTGACTCCGATTCATAATGCCCATACAAATAGAATTCGCATTTTGAAAGAACCTGCGTAGTGAAAGAGCTCCTTTGTTTTGTGTAGGAAATGAACGTGTTTCCCTACGAAGGAGACAAGGAACGTCGACAATAAAGGACGTAGAATGACATTAAATCCTTACACGCGAAGATGTAGGTACAGTGGCTCCAATTTTGACCACCTGCTAAGCTACTTTTGGAATTTGCGATCGACCCTATAAAGTAGGAGTAGGCCCTTTAGTAGCACTTCCATAAGGTAACAGCTACTAGGTGACTGTGGGAATGATAACACACTCCAAGGCGAATAGCATGACCTAGTTCAACAGTGCAAAAAAGCATTTTGGTTAAATTTTCAGGTGGACTCACCGGAGCTCTATTTCTTTAAGGCGTGACGATTTTCTTCATGATCTTCAGATGAAAGAACACATAGACACAACACCAGAGGCTGAGTCTGCCGTTGCATCGATGCGTTAACGATCCAGATACAGGAAGTTGCTAGCCATAGTTGATGCAATCATCTTTTGTAATGCCTTCCATAGCCTATTTCAGTGCGAGGGGCAAGTATAGAAAGAGGAGCTCAACCTCATTTTCCTCTATAAACCCTGGGAAACTGTCCGAAAACATTGAAAATTGAAGGGTTAGGCGCATATAGATACGCCTCTTTCGCTTCTTTACTTGAGTAATTATACCCTGTATAGGGCTCAGAGTGGGCTTGGGCGCGTGTAGCACAGTCGGAGGAGGTGCCGGCTGTCGCGTGCACCCGATACCAGGTTCCTGGTTCGGATTTCCTGCCTAAGCCAACCAAGCCTTCCAACCCTCCGGGGTTGGTGAATGGATAAAGCGCTGACTTGTTCATCGGCTGGCCACCGGAAGTCATTGTACGGCCAAATACGCATTCAAATCGCTTCCACCACATCCTGTAGAAGTAGAATGCGTGGCGCACACCAAAGGGGATTGAGTAACGCCGTCATTTATCCTTTTATCCTTTGTAGGGCTCAGACTTGAAACAGGATATAACTGCTGTCTTCTACTTAAAGGCTTCTTGCACCCATAACAACTCGCCATTGACTTATGCACATTTGACTTGTGATGTTGCTTCGTACCTTCGACAAAAGGATCAGATCTTTCCGGCAGGCCCCGTTTATACTTCGACGCGATGCGAAGCGACGTCACGTATAGTGGCCGTATTGATTAAGCGACGCGATCGATCAATTTGGCTACTTTACATGCCGTCGCGTCGCTCGGCGTTGGAAGTATAAATGGGGTCTAAGGATGCTTTGTGGCAGCCAACCTTATATCTCTGAAGAAGAGAAGACTCATTTCTCCTGGACAAGGCGTTGAACCCCGATAGAAAGCTAAGCGCAAAAGGCACTGCGTGCCACTTCAATACCGTCTCACTCCATCCTCTAGCAACAGATATAAACTATCACGTTTTCATAGGGAGAAGCCATGTCTCCTGTTCTATAACAGGGTATTAAAAGGATAAAGGACGGCGTTAGTCAATCTCTCTCTGGCATGCGCCACGCACTCTACTTCTACGGGATGTCGTGGAGACCATTTGAATGCGTATTTGCCTTATACAATGACTTGCCGGCCAATAAACAAGCCAGTGCTCTACCCCTCCTAAACAAGTCTGGCACCTACTTACCGATTTTGGCAGGATCGAAGGCTTGGTTGGCCTGAGCGGGACACGATGCTAATGCGTATTTGGCCATACAATGACTTGAGGTGGCCAGCCGATGAACAAGTCAGCGCTTTATTCTTTCCAGACAAGTCCGGTACCAATTCGGCGACCCTGGAGGGATGGAAGGCTTGGTTGGCCTGGGCGGGAAATCCGAACCAGGAACCTGGTATCGGGTGCACACAACGGTCAGCACACCCTCCGACTGCGCTACCACGGGCCTTCTCAGTGAACACACTTAAGGCGCGGTCTCGCAGACGAACGTGTCACCCTCCTTGGACCGAACTCGACAACAGCAGCAACTATAGCAGAACCATGTCCAGCCGAAATTGAGAAGCGCCCTCGAACCGTGCACAGACGTCTTGAACGGGAAATCGATTACACGTCTTCATGCCTGATTGAACCGATACTGCGTAGTAACCGCTTTCGAGAACACAATCACAGCACTGCCTCCACCACAACCTTCATTCCATATGTACACGGACATCTCTAAACGACATCACAACACCTCTGCCACCAGCAGCAAACAATTCAATTCAGCTGAACGTCGTTTCGCAGGCAGCTCGCGAGACCGTTCCCTCCAAGCACACCGGCGACCAGGGAGGACGGACAGAATATCAGTTAGTCTTCGATTTGATGCGGAGAGCAGTATGTACATTGCTATACAGGATGAGATACTGAGCGGAGTAGTACGTGCCGAGAATCGCAGTCTCGGATAGCGGAATTTTGTAGCCGGTGTGCGCCATAATCAGCAGCGAGTCCGACACGAAGAACAGCAGGAAACCAATGAATCGCACCAGGAGGCCCTGAAAAGTAGCACTGTGAATAGCGCCTAGGATTTTTTGAACGAATTTTGAAATGTACAGGTGTCTCAAAAGCAAAAACCAGGCTTATAGCTATAGCTATAGCTTATTTCGAAGGTCAGTCAAACGGAAATGTATAGTGGGTTTGATTGGTGGTAGTATAAATGCCGTCTACATGAGTTGTTGCAAATGAGGATTGTCCTATTTTTCATGCCTTATTCTTCCAAACCTTTATTTAGGTTATCTAAAATTAGGCACAAAACTGAAGGAGTACAAATACACTAAAACAGGGCTAAAAAATTAGTAGGATGTTATTTATTTCGCCGCATGGACAGTTAAGGATTTCATGCCTTACTCCAGTTTAATTTACATGTTTCCTGCACTACTATGCTGTATTTCTGTCAGAGTTTTCTAGCGTTTCCTATACCATATTGTAGTTTCTTTGAAGTTCATTAATGTTTGCTATGCCATGTTCTGTAAGCCTTCTTGCTCCAATAAGTGAACAACTGTTTGAAATTTCATAAAACTTTATTTTTTAAGAGAATCGATGAGTCAGATTTTCTTTAGAGCGCAGAAGAGAAGCAGTCATTTAGAATATAAAAAGAACAGATCGCTCCAGACACTCGACTAGACTATCGCGAGTTTTATTCGAGCGATTTCAAAAATTTTGTTCGCGTGGTGCGCATGACGCGATCTCTTATTTTATGACACTAAATGACTGCTGTCTCTCTATGTGCTTTAAACCAAAGATTATTTAATTATTTTCCCTTGAAAAAATTCTGCGTGAAAAACTTTTGAGCTGGTTAGAGCGTCGTCAACTACTACCACCTGAACAGCATGGGTTTTTGAGAGGTGCGTCGACCACTTCACAACTTCTCGATAGTACATTCGACTGGTACTCTGCCTTGAATAATAACCAATCCGTTGATGTTATATATTAGGTTGGAAAAAAAGTCTTTTCATTTTTTTCAAAGATTTATTACTTCACAACTACAAAGTCAAATCAATTGAGATAAACTCTATTTTGTTCTACTACACTTCTCCAAAGACGTGGTAATTTTTCTAATTCCTCTCGCGTAAAAGACTGCAGTTCTGAAGTCGAATCACCGCTGAATCCAATTTTTGAGGTCCTCGTCCGTTTCAAAATATTTCTCTCCAATTTCTTGCTTGAGAGCGTGGAAGAAATAGCATTCGGGAGGGCCGAGGTCAGGGCTATACGGTGGATGTGGCATTACCTCCCAGCCCAGCTTCTTTATTGTTTCTCTTGTGAGTCTTGCAGCATGTCGCTTTGCGTTGTCATGCAGGATCATCACCTTCGACTTCTCAGGCCTCTTTTCTTGGAAAGCTGCGGCGACTTTGTGGAGTTGGCCACTGTATGTGGCAGCAGTAAGTGTCTCTCCACTTCTGAGAGTTTGCCGATAAATCACTCCTCTGATATCCACCAAACACTCAAGAGAATCTTCCGTTCGTGAACATTGGGCTCGAGATCAGACTTAGGGCTCTCTCCCTTTTGTACCCATTGCCTTTTCCTCGGAAGTTGGCACACAGAACCCAGAACTCTTCGCCTGTCACAATCCGCGGAAGAAACGATTTTCTTCCTTATCTGGACAGAAGAGAAGCAGCGATGGAGAGCCGTCGACCTTTCTGAGTGTCTGACAGGGCATGTGGAATCCAAGCTCCAAATTTCCATGAAAGCCAAGATTCTTCAGATGGATCCCCACTATCCTATGAGACACTTCGAGCTTCTCTGCCAGCTGACGTGTCGTCTTCCAACTATCGGTACGAAGAAGATGGTGTAGTTCACTGTCGTCCAATCCAGTTGGCCTTCCTGACCATGCTTTGCCCTCAGTGAATAATTTCCCTTTAAAGACTTTCCGAACCACTCATAACAGGCGCGATGAGTAGTAGATCCCAAGCCATATATGTGGTTAATTTGGTCTGCTGCCTGACGTGCTGTGGATTCTTCAATGAATTCTTGAAGAATGCCGTGCTGAAAACGGCCATGAGGTAGATCTGGCATTGAGTTCGGAAGATTGGATGGATAACGAATTACAAGAACAGTCTTAACCTGTGTCTGCGTGCGAACGGTAGACAAGTGTGATAGGATTACGAAATCAGCAATCAACATTGGCTAGTGCGTTTACAAGGGGAAGGGTAAAAAAAATTTCGAAGTGTGAAGAGACTTTTTTTCCAACCTAATACTTTGACTTGTCCAAAGCGTTTGATAAAGTTAGCCATTCAAAACTGCTTCTCAGGTTAAGGCATATTGGTGTTTATGGAACTCTTCTAAACTGACTTAAATCTTACCTTTCATATCGCCACATGTGGGTACGAGTAAATAATGATTTTTCGAAGTGTTACCCTTGCTCTAGCGGAGTTCCGCAGGGTGGAGTTCTGACCCCTACTCTTTTCGCTGTCTACTGTGTCGATCTTCCGGAAAAGCTTAATACTCATACTTCGGTCAGGATACAGCTCTATGCGGATGATATCAAGGTTTATGGCATTTACGATAAAGATAATCGACACGAAATCCACAAAGCTTTGAGCGATTCTATATGGCGATTAATGGAGTGGACCGAGATGTGGGAACTTCCTGTTAATCTTTCAAAAACGTATGTAGTACACTTCGGACGTGACCAGGGAATGCAGTATGGATACAAAGATATTGTTTTTAAGCACTGTGAAGAAATGAAAGATCTGGGTGTGCACATAAGTAACTCCTTAGATTTCCGGCCACACGTCGAAAGCATCACTCGTGAAGCACTTCGAAGTGTTTTTTATTTTTAGGAACATACCTTCAAATGATAAGGGTATTTTCTAAGACTTTACAACGCCTATGTACTCCCACAGTTAGAGTACTGTTGTCAAGTGTGGAACCCTTGTGGAAATAAAAGGCTTCAGTCGCAAATCGAAAAAGTTCAACGGACATTTACAAGGATTCTCATGTATAGGACATTCAATTTAAGATATCCTAATTCCCCGCCAAGCTACTCGAGCAGGCTACAAATTCTTGGCCTAAAAAGTTTACTATTTCGAAGAGTTTTTAGCGACTTGGTTCTCTGCTTTCGTATATTGCACATGGAGGTAAATCTGAAAATCAGCAAGTATTGGATTTTCAAACCTAGTCATGGTCGTACGACAACATTTGCAATCGCATGTCCTCAGCTAAAAAGATGGTGCCATTCTAAAGCTTACAATTCTTTCTTTTATCGAACATCACGTTGGTTTAAAATGCTGCCTAACGACGTGATTAGTTCCCCAAACGTCCAGGTTTTTCGAACTAGACTTAAAAGATTAGATCTTCTTTCTATACTAAATATACAGGAATTTTAGAAGCCAATGTCTCCTACACGGATTACACAACGACTTTATAGCAGCGCAGTGAGAAGCAACCATTGAAGCTATTTTTACAACTTGTACCTTAACTTTTGCTGGGTTGACCTTTATTTTTGCACATCTTTGCAGTCCTCGCTCATGTATTCGTGAATTCAAGGACAACACAAAACGATCACCTAAAGCCATAAACTTCGTAGCTTTATAATGTAAACGGTAGACACTTTTCCCAGGCTTACCCTTATCCATTCAGTGAAGCTCCAGTATTTTTTGCACAGTAAACAACAACTGGTTCTAAAATAACAATTATGAAACGGTGGTTCTTACCAAATCTTACTTTTCGTTTTCCTACTGTCATTTCATATTTCTAATTTTTCTTATAACGGCTTGTTTTTTCTGCAATCATATCTGCTTCATACTAAATACACATTCTTTCACTTATTTATCTGATAGAATTACACGTATGTATGTATGTATGTAAGTATGTATGTATGTATGTATGTATGTATGTATGTATGTATACTAAAACTACGGGTTGACCTGGGAAACTCGTTTGCCGTAATTTCAGGATTCTTTCAACTGCACTTGGTTTCTGAGTTTTTTTTCAATCCTTTCTTGTGAGGCGCACATTTGCGTGCATCAAAATAAATAAATAAATAAATAAAAATTAAATTATCGTAAAATTGCAGAGCATGTTCACTTATTGCGGCAGTGCATTTAGAAATTTCAAAGATTATCCATAGATTTTCTCGAACAAAACAAAAAATTCTATCCGTGTTAGCTTTCATCTACACTTCCGCCGCCATACGGCGGGGCACCACGAGCGCCATCGATATCGATTTTTCGCCCCTCCGATCGATATCTATTCCGAATTTGGTGCAGCGCAGCGGCGCAACTATAAACTAGGGCTAGACGCTCTCTAGTTTAATCTGGAAGACAATCGTTTTGATTTGGGAGATATTCAGATTGATTTCAAAAGCGTGAAGCTAGTTTGGAGGAATGTTCAGTTTGACGTGAAAAGTGTCCAATTTTACGTGAAAATAGTATATATCTCATTTCAAACGTGCCGCTAGGACCTAGTATCCCTCCTTTGTTACCCTGATTTATGAGGTCACGAAGGATAAAGGTTTGCTATTAATAGATCCCTTTGTGTTTAGGCAAGCAGTCCGCTTTCGTACGCTTTTTGGGACTTCTTGACTTTTTCAGAATCATCCGGAATGGTAGCTGGCCAAGTGATGGCCATAGAGTGTAAACATGGTCCAGATTCATCAACCGCTTACGGAACTCTAACGGTTAAAATACCGCCAAACCCCCTGACATGACATTCATGAGCATCAGGTTTGGCGGTATTTTCACCGTTAAAGGGCGCTAAGCGGTTGATGAATCTGGCCCCAAGTGGTTATCGGTCGGTATTAACCTAGCCGGCATTCTAAAGGCCGACGACCGAACTGAAATTGGTCTCATTTCAACGTAAGAAGAAACAGCTCCTCACCTTCTGCTCGTCCTTCGAGCACGAGCCGTTGATGTACTGTGATCCTGTGAATGCGAAACACGCCGAGAGTGTTAGCGAGTACAACGTCATTATGCCGACCGCAAACGGATGCTCGTTCAACATTGGGAACACGCACACATGACCGATGACCGCACCCCATGCGAGTGTTCCAATCAGCAACGGCCAGTTGATTTTCAGCGCCTGCCGCAAGAATTGAGTCTGAAATTGGTCATGTTTAGGTGAAGGCAAGCTGCACTTCTGCAGAACTAATTTTGCTACTATTATATTGAGGACAAAAGGTCGAAATCAGTATGATTCAATACTATCTATTACGTTCGAGGAAAGATTCCGCCGTTTTCCACCTTTCAGTTTTGATTACGAAACTACTGGATCATCTATAGAAATTAATAATTGAGAAGCCTCGGAATTATCGGTCCACTGGCATCGTCTTCTAGAGCGAAGGTCTGGCCAGCACAATGCTGCTCCTGTCTTTCGATTTTGGGCGGAACAAACGCAAAATATCGCCGTTTTCCCATAACTCCCTTCAAAATGGCCTATTTAAAAAATAGATGTAACCTCCGACTCCAATGTGGGCAATCTATACAGTGATGTAAGTATCCTCCAGGGGTTTTATATATTAGCTACTTGTGACCTATAAAACCCGACATCGGCTCACCTCATCCTGTCAATCGAGATAATTGCACCGACAAGGTCCAGGTTTTATAGGGCATGAATTTTGTTTTCTAAAACCACTGTATGATACCTTATAGATCGCCCACATTGGATTCAGATGGAACTTTTGTTTTTTTCAATAGGCTCCTTTGGAAAGTTATGGGAAAACGGCGAAAAACAGAAGTTTTTCGCGCCTATTTCGCCCAAAAACCAAAAGACAGGAGCGGTATTGTACTGAGTCCAACCAAGATCCCTTAGAAGTCGATGCCAGTGGATCGATATTTCTCGAATGATCAACTTCCTATTAGTTTGTGAAGCACATCAAACAGCGCGGATATGCGAATAATGCTTATCATATACAAATATCTGTGAAAAATCCATAATATCGATTGATACAGGTATGGCTTCAATGAAAGCAATGGAAGTTCTGACCAAAAGTTTGCACATAACCATCATAGGATTTAAAAGTTCTACAGGTTTATATAGGTCTGGGCTCCTAAGGGTCATGGAGAAGGGAAGTATACTAGGAGTTGTTTGAAGAAGCCTGAGTCGGACACGGGTGGTGGGCTAAAATATTAGGTTGTCCCATAAGTCCCCGCCGTTTTTTTTTTCAACGATTCACTGCAGATTTCGCCGGACGTCTCTTGCATAGCGCTGCAAAGCGTTCGAAAGAGAATGATTTGCTCTATCAGAGCATGTATTGCATTTCTTTCGTCATCATGAATTTTGTCAATTTTTAGGTCGTTGAAGTGAAAAGTGAAAAAGTGAAAAAGTAGCCATTTGCGCTTTTGTTCTCTCCGCCTAGGTTTGTAATTTTTGCGCAGTTTTTTATAGCATTTGGAAGACAATGTTCTGTGCTACAAGAATATGTGTTGGTCCTACTTTCTCACCTGTCCTTTATTGATTTTTTAGGCCATCAAATTAGGAATTTCGACTTTTCCGTCCGAATTTTTACCGAAACTCCGGTTCTGTGGTTGAACTTTTTTTGCTTGGTGTTATATGTCGTTCGGGAGAATGTCTAGCTCAATAAGAATTTGTGTCGCGTTTATTGGCTCACGCTGATTTCTGTCGAATATCAACAACTGAAGAAGGAGAAGGAGTTGTTGGTGAAGACGATTTTCTCTTTTCGGCATTTTGTTGATATTCAATAGAAATCAGTAAACGCGACACATATTCTTATAGAGCAAGACATTCTCTTTCGAATGACATATAACACCAACCCAAGAAATCCAATCACAGAGCAGGAGCTGTCGTCAAATATAACCATCCTCCTTCCGACGTCCCAATTTGATTGCCTAAAAATCAATAAAGGGCAAGTGAGAAAATAGGACCAACACATATTCTTGTAGTACAGAACATTGTCTTCCAAGTGCTATAAAAAACTGCGCAAAAAATTCCAAACCTAAGCGGAGAGAACAAGTGCGCAAATGGCTACTTTTTCACTTTTTCACTTTTCACGTCAACGACCTAAAAATTGACAAAATTCATGATGAAAAAAGAAGTGCAATAAATGTCCTGATAGAGCAAATCATTCTCTTTCGAAAGCTATGCAGCGCTATGCAAGAGACCGCCGGCGAAATCTGCAGTGAATCGTTGAAAAAAAAAACGGCGAAGACTTATGGGACAACCTAATAGAATGGTATGAGTTAATCAGCTCATTAGGGTGAGCCATGCATTCTAGTACTCTACAAGTGATACCGTCATATGGGGCAATCTAGTAGGGCCACAGTTGAATACATACGAGGAAAGGGTTTCAGGTGTATGTCCAAGGGTCCTTCAGGTATGGTTTCAGGTGTGCGGAAATGGATACCATTGCGGGAATCCCTCTCGTCAAATACTAGAAAAATACGTTCAATTTTTTCAAATTCTTTCAACCTACCAAGCTAGGAGCATTGGCAGTGTACCGTAGAATCGCATAGTCTCACATACTTTCTAACAATCGAATATGTAAAAAAATGCTGTTTCATAGGCGTGGGGTGAGGTGTTTGATTCCTTTTCTTGCAGTATATTTGCATTTTTTCTGGATATTAAAATTTTGGAAAGTGTTGCCTTAAGCGATTATGCTATTCCAGTCCCTAACTAAAGGGTGCGCCATAAATATGGTCACTTTTTCGCGCGTCATTTTTTGTATTTGTTCGTGAACGTTTTTATGTTTCCATTGTTTCTTCGGATTCTATGTGTCATCTTAACCGTATAGTGTTTTTTGCATCTCCACACTGCTTCTACCAGAAATGGTAAAGTCTCGTTGTCAAAGAGGCGCAATCTTGGATCCGAGAAGGGCGGGACTTTCTGTTCCCAACATCGCTCGTCTGCTGAAGCTGCACAAGATGAGAGTCTATCGCTGTGTGGAACGTAACTCTCTCATTGATCGTTCCCGATCTGGCTGCCCGGTATCCGTAGCTACGAGCAGTCTTTGGAAAATCGTGAAAGAACAATTCAAGTGGAATCCAGGACGCAGCATGAGAAAGGTGGCATCCGAGCTCAACGTATCGGCTACGACGATGAGGCGAGTTGCTAAGAATGAACTTGGACTATAACCCTACAAGTTCCGTCAACTGCACGGACAAACGCCTGCACAGGTGAAAGGAAGAAGAAAAAACGCCCAAGACTCCTCGAGCGGCACGACCACTGCACGGCGCTCTTCACTGATAAGAAACTTTTCTCAATTGAGCAGCCTTTTGACCGCCAAAACTCGCGGTTATTGGCTGAAAGTGGTGAGGATGCAGACACCGTTAACAGAAACTCTCATGCAGCTTCCCTGACGGTTTGAGCCGGAGTTTGCGCCACAGGACGGACACGATTGGTTTTCGTTGAAAAAGGAGCCAAGGTCAACACCAATGCCTACGTGAACGACATTGTGATGAAGGAGGTGCTTCCCTAGGCTCAAGACACTCTGGAAATACAACATGGACCTTTCAACAGAACGGCGCACCCGCTCACAAGTCCAAGAAGACTCAGGAGTGGTGCGCAAGGAATCTTCCCAACTGTTTCTGAATGGCCGACAAACTCGTAAGATTTGAGTGTTATGGATTACTGCGTTGGTTCATTCTAGAGGGTGAAGCCTGCGCTAAAAGACGCACTACGATTCCAGGATTGAAATCTTCACGGGAAAAAGCATAGAAGGAAATTCCGCAAGCAACCTTGCGTGCCGCCGTTGAGTCCTACCCTAAGCGTCTAAAGGTCGTCATTCGTGCCAAGGAAGATCATATTAGATGATATCCACTTTGCGTGTTAACTAGATTGTTAGTAAATTGCTGAGGAGGTTTCGCTATTCCCTGACAAATTCCCCGTGAGTAATTCGCTTTTTATTGAGTGACCATATTTATGGCGCACCCTGTATAAACTCAAGCACTTCGCAAAAATTGAGCATACTTATCTATTGTTTGAAGCGATGAGACTCTAGCTGTACTACTCATTTCGTCGTTTCGACATACCTCTGATCGTGAGGCCTTCCCTACTCAGAAAGCCTTCTAGTTTACCCTCTAGTCGGACACACACTAGTCCCAATCAGATGATTCAGTGGTTAGAACAACTCAAAGGCGCACGTGGCTGGTACGCCTCGTGTTCTCTCGCTGAGCAAATAGTGCAATCTCACGCTGTTCATACAAATACTTCGAAAGATAAAGCACCCGATAGTAGACAGAAACAGGGAAATCCTAGAAAGGCCTTCAGACTGGGGGTTGTCAACGAGAAAACCATGTCTTACTATTAGTATAGCCTAGCAAACGGGCTACAACAAATGAATACTTCTGTTCGCTACGGCCCATTGAGTCATAGACTTGATATCGTGGCTGATGTAGAAAACTATAACAGATATAATCTATTTTTCATACGACATTAAATAATATATTAGGTTGTAACGAATTAAATGGCACTGGCTCGCGCCATTTTTTGGCGCGTCTTTACGCGTTTGATCAAGAACAAACCGTAACATGTGGCATATCATTTAGAAGCGCAAACTTGCTCTACCGGTGAGTACCAAATTTTCTATGTAAAAGTGGGAAAACTTTAGAGTTTTATTGACTTTTTTGCAGATGGACAAAAGGGTAATCCGAGGCATTTACTTGTATGAATTCAAGCTGGGCACTAGAGCTAAGGAGGCGGACGAGAAGATCAACGCCGCATTCGGTCAAGGATGTTCCACAATTCGGACGGCGTATCGTTGGTATCAGAAGTTCCGGAATGGAGATGAGAGCTTGGAAGAACATGAAGGTCGTGGGAGGCATAGTGATGTTGATGAGGACTGGCTGAGAGATGTGGTAGAGGAGGATCCACACAAAGGTACCAGGGAGATGGCGAAGGTTCTTGGCGTCAGTCACAACACAGCTGCCCGGCATCTGAAGGAAGTTGGAAAGACCAAAAAGCTGGAAAGATGGGTGCCTCACGAGCTGTTTGAGGAGCAAAAAAACCGACGATATGAGATCTCGTCCGCACTGCTTCTACGGAACGAAACGGACCCATTCCTTGATCGCATCGTAACCTGTGACGAGAAATGGATAATGTACGACAACAGGCGACGATCGGCACAGTGGGTGGACAGCGACGAGAGCCCCAAGGTTTTTGCGAAGCCGGAATTGCACCAAAAGAAAGTAATGGTGACAGTATGGTGGTGTTCGCTGGGAATTATTCACCACAGCTTCCTCCCTCCCGGTGAATCCATCACGGCAGAGAAGTACTGCATTGAAATTGAAGAAATGATGAGAAAGTTGAGGGATATCCGGCCGGCCTTGGTAAACCGAAGGCGAGTTCTCCTTCTGCACGACAATGCTCGCCCCCATGTAGCACGAATGACGTTGCAGAAATTGAATGAGCTGAGCATTGAAACTCTACCACATCCTCCGTTTTCTCCCGACCTCTCCCCAACAGACTACCATTTCTTCAAGCATCTTGGCGACTTCTTGGTAGGGAAAATGTTCAAATACAACAGGATGCCGAAAGTGCCTTCGAAGATTTCGTCAATTCCAGAACTTCTGATTTTTATGCTACTGGGTTAAAAAGCTTGTGTCGCGTTGGCAAAGATGTGTAGAATCAGAAGGTTCTTATTTCGATTAATAAACTTGCCTACAAGCCGAGATATTAACTGTTTAAATTTACAGTGGTTCAGTGCCATTTATTTCGTTACAACCTAATATAAAGAGGTCGAGTATCGCCCTGTTCCCAGAATTCAAGATTGGTCTTTTTAGGCCATCACCTTTTAATCAAGCCTTTCGCCCCTGAGAATGAAAAAGCCTTGTAAAACTTGCCATGTAAAAGATGTGTCCTATTCCGAAGGCAATCGCTCCAGTAACGATACCCTCATGGCTGAGTCCAATTAGCACATCGCCTATTCCACCAAAGAACAGAGCCATAGTGCACAGGATACGGTCCCTCTTCGACATGCCTCCTCCATCGACAGCGGCGAACAGGGCAAGGAAAACTATCGGGATCACCTTCCTGAAAACGAAAAGCTTTCAATGAATGTTACTCGAATACTGCGAAGAGCTTTTAAAGCCCTGAATTAGTTTTACTTTTTGCGTAACTCTAGAGCGGTCTCTTTTCTTTTATGGCCTTCAGCTCAATCGATTCTATGCTGCTATCAGCGGCCAGCTCATCCCAGTATCACGGGTGAGTGCTGGTAGGCGCCGCTAGGAAGAAACCTTGGATGTTCCGTTCGATTAAACAGCGCTAGTGCCATAAAAAAGCGCAGCACCGCTGCCGGGAAGGTAGAAGGTGCTGGTTCGACTCTCGCCAGGCGCAAGAGTTTTGGCCGCAACAAAACACCCTTCTAACTCCCTTAGCACGGTGTTATACATAGCCTACTTTCAGAGATAGATCACTTACTTTTAAGCAGATATTTAATCAAGAGGGCCGACAAATAGGATTAGACATATGGTATGCAATGAGAATGCTCCATGACATCGCACCGGAGTGAAGCGCGTGGCGCAACCCAGTCGTGATTGAATAGGACGGAAACTTTTCCTTTGAACAACAAAAGCTCTAGGAGTTCTGCTCTGAAGTGAAATGGGAAATGATAGCGGTCGAGGCTAGTCGGCTCCTCTGTCATGCGCCATGTGCTTTCACATGATGTTGTGAATCCACTTTGATAGTGTTTTTGAACTTTACAACGAACTGGAGCGCAAACTGATAGAAAAGCTTTGCCCTTTCCGTGAACAAACATGATGGGTAAAGGATATAGGTTGATGGGATTCCCGTCATTAGAGGTGTGCGCCGCACACCTCTAATGACAGGAATCTACAACGTGATACCATAAAAGCGATTTGACCTTTACAAGGCGCTGGTCAGTCGACACACCTGTGTGGCATTAACTCGTCGACGCCAGGGAAAGAGGCCTATTTGGCCTGCGCGCAAACCGACCCTGACTTCAGGGATGCACCCGAGAAGCGGAACTTCCTGCCAATTGTGTTGAAATTGTAATTGGACTGAAATATTACCAATTAAACACCAAAAAAGGATTGAAGGCTCAGTAGCCTGTATACATTGAATCCGATCGGAAATCTTCGGATAACTGGACGATTCGCATAACGCTATTCTCGCGGCCCGAATTTTTAACTGATTCAGATAACGGAATTAATTAATTAATAACGGACAAGATCTTCTCGGGCACAGAACTCGCCAACCCTTTCTAGGAGACCCTTCACTTCGTTGATGCGTTCTTCGAACAGCGTCACCAAACTGTTCAACGATTCGTTTCCGCGACGATGTTTGTCGCGATTCAGCATCGACTCTAGGATCTGCTTAGTGATAAAGTCCAAATTGTCAACATTTTCCAATAAACAATCGTGAAGGCTGCGACAGTCGGTCATCTCAAATTTGGGTAATTAAACCTCAACGGAAGGCGCGTGTAGCGCAGTCGGAGGAGGCGCGACTGTCGCGTGCACCCGATACCAGGGTCCTGGTTCGGAATTCCCGCCCAGGTCAACCAAGCCTTCCATCCCTCCGGGATCGTGAATTGGTACCAGACTTGTCTAGGAAAGGATAAAGCGCTGACTTGTCCATCGGCTGGCCACCGCAGGTCATTGTATGGCCAAATACGCATTCAACTCGCCTCCACGACATCCCGTAAAAGTAGAATGCGCTGGCGCATCCCAGAAGGGATTGAGTAACGACGTCCTTTATCCTTCATCCTTTATCAGATAACGGCAATTTTGTGGACCCCGGATTTTTGGATGATTCGAAGCGGGATGTCCAAAAAGGATTCATTCGAATCCAATGTATAGTAGTAGCCTGCGATGAATAAAAAACTGGAGCCAAGCGCTGTTTGGTTCTCACAAGGAAAGGTTCCCAACTCAAGGTGAGCTTTTGCGATGCTGTTATGACAGAATGTAGGGTCGTGTGAGCTGAGTCCAGAATTACAGTTAGTTTTTGCTGAACGCCTTTTTAAAGACCTGTAAAAAGAGGTGTGCAAACGTGTGCGTAACAATCATTAACCTCTACGACAGCCCAGAGATGTGCCATAAGGGAAGGGTCTGTAGCGAAGTAGCGAAGCAAAGTACGAAGCGCGCATGATAGCGTAATCGGAGGATGCGCCGGTTGTCGCGTGCATCCCGAATTGAGGTTGTTGATTAGGATATTGTCCGAGCTAGCCACGCCTCTATTCCTCCAGAGCCCCAGAGTTGTTCGAGGACGATGAAGCACCGACATCAGCCTCCCATCGCTAGTCATTATGCAGACCAAATACAGTACCACTCCTGTCTTTTGGTTTTTAGGCGGAGTATACGAAAAAAAACCGCCGTTTCCGCCTCTTTTCCATAACTCCCTTCAAAGTGCATTGATCAGAAAAAATAATTGCAACCACCGAAACCACTCTGGATGGTCAATCCAATTATGTAGGTAGCGTTCAGTGGTTCTCAAAAAAGTGGATTAGGTTGCCTATATAGTCACGACGGCGGCGGTCTCCCTTCGCCGCCCAAGATAAATGCTCCCACAGGGAATATTTCCCTAGCTGGTCAGAATAAGCAACTTTTTAGAGTGAATTCCTCGACTTCTTCCTGTGGTACGCTCTGCATGATGCATTTTTCCATAGCTGGTAAAAATGTGATCATTTTGATCTACTTCTTTGTAAGATGTTCCGGATCTATCCTAGTCCGGTGGGGGGGGGGCCACATAACTAAAAACTAGGCAACAAAATGAATTAATACTTACCGAGCGGCTACTAGAGAACGAAACCTAACTTAAAAGAAACCAAAAACAGACGAACAATTAAAAAATAAAAAATCGCCGCGGTTTACAACCGTCTCGGCGGGCAAAGAGCGACGAAATAGTCATGCCGCGTGCTGACCGCCGCTTGACATGTTAT
Organism: Heligmosomoides polygyrus polygyrus; assembly: GCA_947396885.1. NCBI lineage: Eukaryota > Metazoa > Nematoda > Chromadorea > Rhabditida > Heligmosomidae > Heligmosomoides > Heligmosomoides polygyrus. Next base: position 101,995,768 of record OX377202.1, on the reverse strand, counting down.
AACCAGGATCTAACATGGTGGGGAGGGCGCATGAAGCCGCATGCCGCGTGCTGACCGTCGCTTGACATGTTATAACCAGGATCTAACATGTAGAGAAGGGCACACAACTTTGCCTTCTTACAACCGTAACAAATGCATTTTTTCGTTTTTTCTTTGTGACTTTTTCTTGTTTAGGTCCTGTGTTGTTCTGTAAGTGAGTGAATTTGTCACATATAATAGTTTTTAGTTATGTTTTAGTTATGTAGCCCCCCCCCCCCCAGACTACGATAGGTCCAATGTTCCTTATCGCGACTTTTTCGCGATCGTAGGACAATTTCGTGGGATATTGTAAAAAAATTTCTCTTAGAGCTTTATCAGATTGCGCCGCTATGGAAACAAAAACTCCTTATAAAAAAGTCATATGGGAAAATTCACATGGCGCTCTTCTCATGCTCCTTTTTCTATTCTTTATTCTCTTATAGGATGCTATTAACAGGCTCTGTTGTAATCGTATTTGTGAAAATACAGTCCTGGTTTAATTGCCCGAGTTTGAGGTAAACTGTGTCGAACAACTGACAACCTAGCTCATCCCTCTTATAGAACGCCGGATTTTCATGAACTCCCCTTGGTCTTGGTTTTGTCCATGAAAACTCAAAGTTCATTGTTCAGCTGAACTAAAGATAGTCTGCAAGAATTCAATTTCTATCATATCAATACTCACCATACTGAGTACATCGCGTTGTAGTACTTCGTGAAACCATGAGACTCGTTGTAGAAATTCGCCACCAACAGGAAGTAAATGGCGCCAACGGCGAATAGGCGCGACTGCATCGTTACCTGAATTGGGCACAAATAATAGGGGAGCGATCAACATGCAGAATGACAAGACGAGTCCAGGCTGCAGGTCCGCGTGAACACTCTGGGCTAATTCGCCGAAACGCCACTCGATAAGAGCACCGTGTGCTGATAAACCCCGTCAAAAAAGGATAGTAAACACGTCACCAGGCGGCACAAACCCCGTGTGCTTAGAGTCACGTCGCCGCTAACGTCGAAAATCAGAGACTCACCAAAGATGAAGATGAAGGCGTTCGCTCGGCGTCGGCGGCGGCAAACTGCTCTCGGCGTGTTCAGAGATGTACTCGCTCAGCCGGCCGGCCACCCAAACGAACCCTGTGGTGGGCGTTACGAGCACTTCAGCTACACTCTCTCAGATAAGAATCTGGTCTCGCTTGCTCAGTGTCTGACTCGATATCGAAGCTGAACAGGACGGTTACAGTACTCGAGCAAATAAAGAAAAGCACAAAGGTCGGAGATAATTGAGCTCCTTGATTGCACAGCGTACTCTATTTCTACATTAAGTGTACGTGGCTTAGAGTAAGGGGCAACCTGCGAGCACTGTCAACCGCTTTTCACGAAGAACGGAAGAGCTTCTGATGTCAATTGAAGCCCAGATGAACGAACATCTAAGAGCACTCTAGTCATGCGTATCTAGTCCAGGTGCCGGATTCATCAAAGTTACTGCAGTAGCTTTAACGGAGAATTGTAAGCAAAGAGCTCAGATAACGTGGCTTATCAAGCGATATGGTGAGCGATAAGCCACGTTATCTGAGCTTTTCGCTTACAATTGATGAATCCGGCCCCAGGAAGTCAACACGGCCAACGACCTAGTGCAGAAGTGGGGCAGGAAGAAGCGCACGGCTTTGGGAGCTTTCAAGAGCGTCGAAGAAGTCGTGAAGAAGATGAGGAACGCCCGACTCCGCGCCCACCTTTTTGGCTCGAAAGCAGCATGCACATTCATGCAACGAGTAATCGGGAGGACCATGCTCAGAGAATCACTGTTTACTCAGGTCAGAGACCTCGTCAACGGCCGATGATCAGAAACGCTGTTACAAGCGCCAAGTCGTCGAAAACTAGGTGGGCTGGCTATGTGGATACCAGCTGAATGAGAGCTGTCACCCATTGGATTCCGGTCCGGACAGCTACCGAACGAACTTGACGTGAACTTCTAGGCTCTTCTTGTCACTCTAGGAAAATCCTACTGCGCTACTCTGGCACAGTACAGGAATGAATTGTGACAGCACCGGTTCCCACACAAGTAGGGCGATGATCAATAATTGATTGATACCATGTGATACCACATGTGGAAAAGAAAACCAACAACAAAGTCGAGGGGCTGTAGTGCCGGTGAAACGATAGATCAGCATTATACAGTCCCAATGTGAGGTTTCACTCATAGGTAAGCATCGCAGTCCACATTCATTACACCACTTCCAGAACGGATTGTTTAGCCAAGAACATTCCCAGACAGCTCACCCATTTCAGGTGAGGATACTACGCAAAGGCGTCACAAGAAAGAGCAACTTGGAGTGAAAACGGGCTATTGCCACCCACGCACTTAAAACGGGACCAAACGATTAACTTCGCCGGCTGCTACAAAAGAGGCCAACTATGACTTGCGATGTGCCATCTAGATGCAGTATGCTTCCAGATCCCTATAGAAATATGTAATAAGCCAACATGGATACAAGGTTTAATTCAGAGGGGTGGCGATAGCGCAGTCGGGAGAGACGGCGGCTGTCGCATGCAGGGCTGATGAAATGGTACTGGACTTGTCTGGGAAGGATAAAACCCTGACTTGTCCATTGACTGGCCATGGTGAAAATGCTGTATTTGGCTGAGTGACGTGCAGATCAGCTGCTTTCCGCAGGTGCACATCCAAGCCAAATTCCCAGCCAAAGCATTTACTGGCGTTACGGCGTAGTTTCCAGAGGGATTGAACCGATTTTTGCAGCCTACCCCTTACGTTGGGCACGTGGTAGCGCGGTCGGAAGAGACACAGCTGTCTCGTGCATCCGAATTGAATCGAAATCAAAGGTGCTGGAAGGATGTCTAGCTGCGATCAAGTCTGTTGCGCCAGGCGGGAGTCGAACCAACTCCTTTTGCTTTCCAAGCTGCGATGCTACGGTTGCTAGAATTATATCTTAACCTGAATCGAGATTCTTGATTCAAGTTCCGTCCAGGCCAACCAAGTGTTGCATAACTCTGGTGTCGACAAAATGGAGTCAGACTTTTCAGGGAATGATAGGCCCAACAGGGGTATCGCAGACCATATGAAGGTTTAGGCAAAATACGCATTGAAGTCGCCTCCACATCTCGAGGAAATAGAATGTACGGCACATCCCATGAGAGTCTGATTAATGTCGACCTCCCTAATTCGTGCTTGCGGATTCAGAATACAACGGGAAGCATAATAGTCGAGAACAAAGGTCGGTGCAAATCAATCCCTGCTTGGGGGTACTCCACTTCTACGGGATATAATGGAGGGAATTTGGAAGCGTATTTGGCCGATACCTTCTTGAGGTCTACTAGACCCCTATTAGACCTATCCTTCCCTGAAAAATCTGACTCCAATTCATCGACACCAGAGGTGTGCAAGGCTTCGTCGGCCTGGGCGGAACTTGAATCAAGAATCTCGATTCAGGTTAAGCTATAATTCTAACAACCGTAGCATCGCTGCCTGGAAAGCAGAAGGTGCGGGTCCGAGTCCCGCTTGGCGCAAGTGATTTGATGACAACCAGACATCCTTCTAACGGTTTTAATCTCGATTCAATTCGGGGTGCACGAGACAGCCTGTGTCTCCTCTGACTGCGCTACCACGTGGCCAACGTGAGCGGCAGGCTGTAAGAATCGGTCCAATCTCTCTGGGATACGCACTGGATTCCAGAGGGACTGAGACGTGACTCTAGTGAACACTTTGGCTGGAATTTGGCCTGCACACGCCCCTGCGGAAATCAGCTAATCTGCACGTCACCCAGCCAAACAAAGCATTTCAACCCTCCAAAGCAGCTGAACATGGGTCAGAGTTTACCATGGAAAGAATAGATCCACCAACAGTGTTTTCATGGCTGGGCTCAAATCATTACGAACCTGAAATGCTATTAAACTGTGCCAACGATGAAGGTAGAAGTAGCTGGCCCATACTCTGCATCCCAAGCGAACGAACCAACGCAAGTGCGCTCGTCAATTATTTAAGCGCGAAACTTTTCCACAAACGGAAAACAGATTGAAGGATGGCATGAAAACGTGGACAGCCAGAAAGGACTTGCGTCGCTGCTCCCTATCGATCTGCTTTCGGCGGCTTTCTTCAAAGAAACGCATCAAAGACCGCCCAAGAAGGGCAAAATCAGCTGGGAATGAAGCGGACGGATATGAAAGTCCCTCTCCAACGAAGCGCATCAGTCTCTTGCGTGAAAATGAAAGATTTGGCGGGAGTGAAACTGAAGCAATTCACAGGCCACATCTACCAGTCCCTCTGCAATATCAAGCTCTCCGCTATTGTAGTCTAACAAGGGCAGAAATAATCGTTCATTGAATTACAAAGAAGGATGAGGCCATTACTCATGGTGCAGTCGGCAGAAGGCGACAGTCTCTGACATCCACCAATTGATTCCAGGTCCTAACCTTGTCCAGCCTAATAATTTTCCTCATCCCTGCGGCGATCGCCAGTTGGGGCCGAATTCATCAACGACCTACGAAACTTTAACGGAGAATTGTAAGCGAAAAGCTCAAATAACGCGGCCAATCAAGCGATATGGTGAGCGATAAGCCGCGTTATTTGAGCTTTTCGCTTACAATTCTCCGTTAAAGTTACGTAAGTCGTTGGTGAATCCGGCCCCTGGTAACACATACTTATAGGAAAGAGAACACTGACTTATCTATTGGCCGGTCGCCGAAAGTCGTTAAGTAGTGCAAACGAGAACTGAAACTGCCTCCGCGACATCCCGCGGAAGCACAATGCACGGCGCATCCCAATAAAGGACAAAACACGACGGTCACTTCTCATCATGACGTGTCGCGAGGCGAAGGGAGTATAAGCAGGGCTTTCAGTGCATTCAAAACATCGAAACTGCGCCACGCCCTCTTCTAATGTTGACACTGCAAACATCATTCATTTGGAGTGCTACACTAAAAGATACACAGATTTCCGAGCTCAACTTTTCGACAGGGTTATTTACAAAACTTTCGGCCAGGGCTGTTTCTCTAAGGTGAACTGAAAATCTGGGTAGTCGCTCAGGAAAAAAGCTTCCGGACTGAAACAGCTTCCAATCCAAATTGCGGTGATTATATGGAGTTATATGAATTAGGCCACAGTTAGCTAATCGTCCACTTTCCCGCCAATATTCGCCATCCTGATATTGAGGCATCCCGCCCATGCGATAAAAATTAAGAATGGCATTAGCTACACGACAGATTTGGCTCCCCATTGTCACAGGAAATTCGAGGCAGCTTCAGTCAAGAAACATCGATTCAATTCAGTTTTTTTTAGCACTCAAGTGGCTGGTACCGAGATGTAAGTTATTACAGCGATGTTTTGTTGCGATCAAAACTCTAGCGCCAGGCGGGACTCGAACCAGCACCTCCTGTTGTCAGGGCGGGAGTGTTTTACGCCACTACACCAGCGGCGCTGTTTGATCGAACGCAACATCCACACCTCTTGAAACCGATCAGCAGTCACTCATATATCAGGATGAACCGGCCACTGATATCAGCGTAGAGCCAGTTGAGCTAAGGGTCTCAAAAGAAATTCAGTTTCCAATTCAGTTTCTTCAAGCCCCAAGTGGCTGTTACCGAGGAAATAAGCTGTTACCATGTAATGGCGTAGAGCGTTCCCGCCCGTGGCCGGATTCATTCACGACTTATAGCAATTCAACAGAGAAAATTACAGCCGAAATCCCTGATAGCGCGCCTTATCAAGCGATATGGTGAGCGATGAGCCGCGTTATCTGAGTTTTCCAACGTGAATTCTCTGTTAAAGTTAGATAAGTCGTTGCTGAATCCAACCTCCGATCAGCAGTAGGGCCGAGTACGAGTCCCGCCTGGCGCTAGAGTTTTGATCGCAACGAAACATCGTTGTAAACCTGAATTCTGGTGACTCAGCGAAACTACATGAGAAGATCTACGCAATCTTTCTTTTAAAAAAATCTCCAAATGAATGACATTCATACTATAAATCAAATAACCATCTCAGAACGATGTAAGAAAGCGCGGCGCAGTCTCCACTTCTAATACATATAAAGATTTTCGCTTTTCTGCTCTGTTCTATTAACTGTAAGTGAAAGAATGATGAATTAACGGCAAGTCAAATACAGGGTGTCTCAAAAAAAAATGTATGCACTGTTTGAAAGGCGATAACTTTGCTCACAATAAAGGTACTGAAGAAGTTAGGGGCTCATACGAAAACCTGTCACCTGTATCACCTGTCGTCCCGTTGATCATCGAATTGCTCGAGCGGGTGCCAGCAGCGTCTCCATTCGTCCCTGTCGCGTGCCAGAGTGGTCCAATGGATCCTCCTCGCTCGAGGGACACGAAGAGCGTCATATCGGTCGTTCAGGGCTTTAACGAAGAAGTCCGACCAACGCGTTGGTGGGCGTCCTGGTGTTCTTTTGACATCCCGCGGAATCCAGTCGGTGATGGCTCTCGTCCAGCGGGTGTCTGCGAAGCGCATTACGTGGCCGGCCCACCTAATTTTCGACAACTTGGCCCACGCGACAGCGTCTCTGATCTTCGAGCGTCGGCGAAGCTCGGAACTCCGGAGGCCTTCTCTCACTTGCGTGAGTCGTTTCACTCCGAGCATCGTCCTCTCGATTCCACGCTGCGCGACGCTGATCGCGTGTTCATCCTGCTTTCGTATAGCCCAGGTCTCTGAGGCGTATGTTAGGGCAGGAAGAACAGTGGAGTCGAATAGGTGGGCACGGAGTCGGACGTTCTTCGTCTTCTTGAGAAAACCTGAGAAAATAGAAAATAGAAACTTCTGACATATGAGCGGCATAGAATGCGCCGTGCACTAGTTTGAAAGTTTGCATTTTACACACGATTGATTGTGTTTCGCTTGAATACATGTTATAATATCTTCACAAAGTGGCCGTTCCGATTGATTTGTGTTTCTTTTAGGGTTTAAAACTTAAAAACACACTATGGTTTGCGGAAAATGCAGGGCATCCCAAAAAATGCAGGTACTGTTTGAAGCGTACTAACATTGCTGCTAGCGAAGCATTTGAAAATGTTTGAGACTCATATGAAAGCGCATGGTAACGAAATTTCTGTGGCGTGCATAAAGTCAAGATTGCGCCATGCTCCCGCCCGAAACCTTGCAATTCAGACTCGATTGATTGTGCATGGGCTGAATGCCTGTAATAATCTTGTTGCTACTTGGCCAGATTAACCTGTACTGTTCTTCTTTTAACGTTTTGAACTTGACGTCCTCGTGAAAGACACGTTACATGCGAATTATTGATTGCACGATTTAAATGTGAGCAGAATCCCAATTTTAAATGACGCACTCTATGAACCGATGAAGAAACAATCAAGCTGAATGGAGAAGTTAATCGGCATAATGGCAGCTACTGGACGACGCATAACGTTAAAAGAAGCACAGCACAGGTTAATCTGGCCAAGTAACGACAAGATTGTAACAAGCATTCTGCCCATGTACAATCAATCGATTCTAAAATGCAAGGTTTTAGGCGGTGACATGGCGCAATCTTGACTATTTACGCAACACAGAAATCTCGTTACCCTGTGCTTTCATATGAGTCTCTAACATCTTCAAGAGCTTCACAAGCAACAATGTTAGAACCTTTCAAACAATACCTGCAATTTTTAGGATACCCTGCACTTTCCGCAAACCATAGCGTGTTTTTAAGTTTTAAACCCTAAAAGAAACGCAAATCAATCGAAACGGCCACTTTGTGAAGAAATTATAACATGTATTCAAGCGAAACACAATCAATGGTCTGTAAAATGCAAGCTTTCAAAGGAGTGCATGGCGAATTCCATGCCGCTCACATGTCAGAAAATTTCTAATTTCTCAGGCTTTCATATGAGTCCTTAACTTCTTCAGTACCTGTGAGCAAAGTTATCACCTTCCAAACAGTGTATACATTTTTCTGAGACACCCTGTAGTGTATGCCAATTTTTTAGACGTCCTTCTTTTTAGACTGTTGATAAGAGAAGATGAGAAAGCATTTTCTACGTCACGGAAAATGGATACTCAACACCTATCAACCAAGAAGGACAGAATTACAGCTGCATTTGAGATAACGGAGAGTGAAGAACAGAGATAATTCGCACTTAAGATGGCCGGGGCCTTTTTATACGTTTTGCCGTTAAACGTCCCAGGAAAACTTTGCACTTTCAACCGTTCCCTTCTGAAGGGCTTAGTGACTCCTTCACGACTTTTCAGCGCGATCAATGGTTTCATGTGCAGAAAGCACTTCGACAAACACAATGTGAGCGAGAAGTCGAACTAGGCAGACTATGTTCTTCTTAGAAAACACCCCTTCGCCTAGTGTCTCATAGCAAAACATCACTTGATGTCTCTTGAACGATAAGATCACTGAGGAAGAATTAGCGCTACAAATTGTTGCCAGAGAGTCAACCATAGTGGAGACACTACGTGACGCATCAATGCCTGGGACCGGAGCGAACAAAACTATGAGCACCACGGGCATAACGATCCGACTCTAAGCCGTGTTCAGCCGACATGCTGACCCCTTTCCAGGGCTTAGCCGACGGCGAACTGCCGGAAATTGCCCCGCAGGCCGAGCCGGAGTTTCTCAAGGGTGGTTGGAACGTAGAGTCACTTTGCGAGGAAACCACATGGAGCAGAAGTGAACGCCTACAGAAGTGCCTTGCAAGCCGCGGCGGTCACCTAGCGACGAAACAGGCTTATTCCACCGAGTGCAAGCACCACTCGATTAGGCCAAGTGGTGATGCCAGAACAAACAGCGCCCATAGTGGCGAATGAGGCATGTGATACTACCTATAGCTAAGGGACCTTAGCACTTCTAAGTGAAGTGACCTCCACTGTATCCACACCATCATTATAAATGGTCCCATTACGCTGAATGTGGCCGCAGATGACGTGGTCGGCACTAGGCCTAATCTCGCATGACACCATAAAACACTCAGAGCCTTGTTTCGCTTTCAAGCCAACCAGGTCCTCCACGAATTCTGGGTAGTTAGTTACCCACCTGGCGCGCGTAGCGCAGTCGGAAGAGGTGGCGGCTGTCGCGTGCACCCGATACCAAGTTCCTGGTTCGGATTTCTCGCACAGGCCAACCAAGCCTTCCATTGGTGCTGGACTTCTCTGGGAAGGATAGAGCGCTGACTTGTACATCGACTGGCCACCGCAAGTCATTGTATGGTCAAATACGCATTCATATCCCCTCCACGACATCCCGTAGAAGTAAAATGCGTGGCGCATCTCAAAAAGGATTCAGTAACGCCGTGTTTTACCCATTAATTACCCAGCGTGTCTGCTAGAGATAATATTAGGTGTTACGGAAAGTTTTGCCGTTTTAGTGCCCTGAATATTCTCGTCGTTGTTTCAATTTTATAAAGGACAGCGTTACTCAATCCCCTTTGGGATACGCCACGCATTCCACTGCTACGGAATGTCGTGGAGGCGATTTGAATGCGAATTTAGCCATACAATACCGTTGCTGTCTTTTGGTCTTTAGGCAGAATAAACGCCGAAAAACCGCCGCTTTCGCCGTTTTCCCATCACTCCTTTCAAAGTGGACTACACAACAAATAAATGTTACCATTCGAATCCAATCTGACTGGTCTATCCAAAAGTGTAGGTATCACCTAATAGCTTAGGAATACAACAGATTCGATGACCCCTAAAACCTGGACAATGATGACCTCTATCTGTCGCTCGAGATAATTGCACCGACAGGCACCAGGTTTTATAGGTCTCAAATCTATTTTTTCTGAAACCACTGCATGATACCAATATCATTGGCTAGACCGCCTACATTGGATTCTGGTGGTAGCATTTATTTTTTGAGTAGACCACTATGAACGGAGTTGTAGAAAACGGCGAAAACAACGGTTTCTTTTGCGTTTATTACGCCCAAAACCCGAAAAACAGTAGTGATATTGCAAAATGACTTGCGCTGGCCAGCCGATGAACAAGTCAGCCTTTTTCCCTTCCCAGACAAGCCTGGTACCAAAAAGCGACTCTGGGGGATGGAAGGCTTGGTTGGCCTGGACGACCGTCCGCGGCGCACCTTCCGGATGCGGACGTTCCGCAGATGCTCCCGAGAGAGTATAACATAGGCCTAAGTCAAAATTTAGGTGCTCCTAACGAAAGCAATTGTCTAGAAAATCAGTAGTGAAGTACCGACATGAGACCATACAGTGACGTAAAACCTTAGAATAATAGAAAGCCTTGCTCAGAATTCATCATCGTAAAGAGGAATAAGTAGAAGCAAAGTCTAAACCGCGTCCTCTTAATTTAGCATATCGTTTCCTCCTTCCTCCTGATGATGCGAAACAAACAAGTTCACCTTACCAGGAGAATATCTCAACGGTAGGTCGGAACGGCCTAAGTGTTGTATATGGGCAGAATCGCCTCTCTCTGGGCAATAACAAAATGCAAGTATCTCGTCCCCAACAGAACTCTGCGCAGGGTTAGGTACGACGGAATGTGTGCCGTTGGTGGCGTTAGCTCTCTGCCTGCATGCGGAGGGCGGGCTCAAATTGGCTGGAAACAGCAATCATGAGGAATACGCCGCCCATCTACCCACTGCGCCATCACCGCTCGCTCGTCATCACTGTTTCCAGCCAACTTGAGCTCGCCCTTCGCGCGCAGGCAGAGGGTTAACGCCGCCGTCGGCCCAGCTACAGTCGTCCCTAGCTCTGCGCAGTGTTGTATTGGGGCCGAGGTATTTGCATTTTGTTGTTTCCCAGAGAGAGGCGATTCTGCCAATATACAACACTTGGACCGTTCCGACCTACCGTTGAGATAGTCTCCCGGTTAGTCTGACCTCTACGGTCTGGAGCATCGACTTTTTATTTAGCGGGACAAGATCGAACACTTTTCGAAATAGTGGTTTCTAAAAAAGATCAGGTGATGAGCGATGATAGAAAATGGGTTGTGGAACAATTGTAGAGGACCTAGCCTTCTCTAACCGTCGCGAAGTTTCTAGGTAACATTCAAGTGATCACATTTGGTATTTGATGATCTTCACTTGGTACCATTCAAGATGGAATCTACTAGGCAAGCTAGTAATTTAGAGCAGAATATGCTGACAAAAATCCGAGAACAAAACAGGAAATCTGGGACCAGAATCATCAACCGATTACCACCCTCTAACGGTGAGAATACCTCCAAACCTGATGCTAATAAATGTTATATCAGGGGATTTGGGGGTATTTTCACCGTTGGAGGGCGGTAAGCGGTTGGTGAATCCAGCCGGCCCCCGGTGAAATGTATCCTGCTCCGATAAATAAGTTACCACCCTTCCGAGCGGCAACCCCAAATAATATATCGTTAATTCATCCGAATGAAACTTGCAAGAATTGGAGTTGAAAGCTGTTTGCAGTCTTGTAGCCTTTGTAGCCATATTTTGTAGCTTTCACAGCGTTATTTTCTCGTATTTCCTGGAATACGGTCAGAGTAAAATTCCCAGGAGTAGTGCAAAAAAGCCTTCCGGTAGTTAATGAGCTCCCACCGTCCAATTGTTCACAACTTAAAGACTGCTACTAGCGGGTTTTATTGATAACGACACTCCAGTGACCAGAGCTGGTGAATGTCATATCAGGGGTTTGCCGGTATTTTCACCGTTAGAGGGCGGTAAACGGTCGATGAATCTGGCACCAGTATACAGCTTTTACCTTCACCTTTCGACTCTACTGTTCTTCCTGCCCTAACATACGCCTCAGAGACCTGGGCTCTACGAAAGCAGGATGAACACGCGATCAGCGTCGCGCAGCGTGGAATCGAGAGGACGATGCTTGGAGTGACACGACTCACGCAAGTGAGGGAAGGCCTCCGGAGTTCCGAGCTTCGCCGACGTTCGAAGATCAGAGACGCTGTCGCGTGGGCCAAGTCGTCGAAAATTAGGTGGGCCGGCCGCGTAATGCGCTTCGCAGACACCCGCTGGACGAGAGCCGTTACTGACTGGATTCCGAGGGATGTCAAGAGAACACCGGGACGCCCACCAACGCATTGGTCGGACTTCTTCGTGAAAGCTCTGAACGATCGCTCTGACGCTCTTCGTGTCCCTCGAGCGAGAAGGATCCATTAGACCACTCTGGCACGCGACAGAGACGAATGGAGACGCTGCTGGCGCCCGCTCGAGCAAGTCGAAGATCAACGGGACGACAGGTGATGCTGGTGATACCTTCACCGAAATGGTCGGCAGTGAACGAAGTCATGATCGTTTGAAGTTAGAAGTCAAAAACGACGCGAACTTTCTATACAAACTAATAGTAAACTAAATCGCCCATCTACTTTCCACCGCAAATCACTTTGTGGTATAAATAAATACATCCAAACTGCCTCGACAAGATCGCGTACAAGTAGAATTCATGGTGCATCCCAAAGGGAATGATTCAGAGGCCTAAAGGTCGTTGACGTTTAATACCCTTGTGGGATGCGCCACACGTTCTATTGCAGCAGGGCATCGTGGGGGATCTGAATGCGTGTCTGACCTCTGCAATCCCCTACTGTTCCTAATAGGACTCCGTTTGATGAGCGGCTAATGTTGGAAAAGGCAAATGTGCCTAAATGCAAAAGAATAAAGATCGACGTCAATCAACCCCGTTTGCGACGCCCCACGCATTCAACTTCTATGGAGCTACTGCTGAGATAATCTGCGTACATGGGCTACATAATGACTGGAAGTGTCCAGTCGATGAACAGGTCGGCAGGCCTGGCACCAATTCACCGAGACTGCACGTGACGGTCGGTATCTCCCCGACTAAGCTACCACGCGCCAGGAGATGATTTCAATCATAACAACAACTCCTCGACTACGCATTTAGTTCCCAACACACTGGAGCAAAAGAAGGGGAATACAATGCTGTATATACACTTTCACGTCAAACTGGACACTTCCCAAATCCAACTGGAAACATTTCGCATGAAATTGGACACTTTCTCAAACTAAATTGGACATTCTTCCAGGTAAGTTTGACGTTTTTGAAACCAAACTTAATATCTTCCAAATCAAAACGAGTGTCTTACAGATTAAACTCGAGACTCTCCAAGACGGTTAGAACAATGTCTTGCTTGAGAGTAATCTACAGGGTGTCTCAAAAAATGTACACACTGTTTGAAAGGTGATAACTTTGTTCATAGTAAAGGTACTGAAGAAATTAAGGGCCCATATGAAAGCTTGAGAAAATAGAAATTTTCTGACGTATGAGAAGCGTGGAATACGCCATGCACTCATCTGAAATTTTCCATTTCACCTTCGATTGATTGTGTTTCGCTTGAATACATGCTATAACTTCTTCACAAAGTGACCTTTTGATTGATTTGTGCTTATTATAGAGTATAAAACTTAATTACACATTATAGCTTACGAAAAATGAGCATTCTAAGAAATAAAGGTACTATGTGAAGGGTTGTAACATTTGCTAGTAAAGCATTTGGAGATATTTGAGACTCGTATGAAAGCGCAGAGCGACGGGATTACTGTGGCGTGCAAAGATTGCGTCAAGATTGCGCCATGCTCCCGCCTGAAACCTTGCATTCGAGACTCGATTGATTGTGCATTTGCTGAATGCTTGTTACAGTCTTGTTACTACCCGCTCAAATTAACCTCTGATGTGCTTCTTTTAACGTTTTTGAACTTGACAACCTCGTGAAAGACACGCTACATGCGAGCCTATTGATTGCACGATTTGAATGTGAGCAGGAGCCGCATTTTACAAGACGCATTCTGTGGACGAATGAAGCAACATTTAAGCCGAACGGAGAGGTTATTTGGCACAACTGCAGCTACTGGACGACGGAAAACGTTGTAAGAAGCACAGCACAGGTTAATGTGACCAAATAGCGACAAAATTGTAACAACATTCAGCCCATGCCCCCTACTCAATCGAGTCTCGAATGCAAGGTTTCAGGCGGGAGCATGGCGCAGTCTTGACTGTTTGCATGGTCCAGAAATCTCTTTACCCCGCGCTTTCATATGAGTCTCAAATATCTCCAAATGCTTTACTAGCCGCAATGTTACAACCCTTCACATAGTACCTTTATTTTTTAGAATGCTCTTCATTTTTCGTAAGCTATAATGTGTAATTAAGTTTTAAACTCTATAATAAGCACAAATCAATCGAAACGGTCACTTTGTGAAGAAGTTATAGCATGTATTCAAGCGAAACACAATCAATCGAAGGTGAAATGGAAAATTTCAGATGAGTGCATAGCGTATTCCACGCCCCTCATATGTCAGAAAATTTCTATTTTCTCAATTTTTCATATGGGCCCTTAATTTCTTCAGTACCTTTACTATGAACAAGGTTATCACCTTTCAAACAGTGTGTACATCTTTTGAGACACCCTGTATTATGACTTTAATCGAATTTTTTAAAATCAACTGCCTCAATAAGTGAGCACACTAATGGAAATTTTATAAAATTTAACATTTATTAATGAAATATAATGGTTTAAAGCTTGTTTTATACCGCAGGAGGTGAGCAACTTTCCAGCAACTTAAAAGCAGAGATTGCGCCACGCATTCGTCCAGAACGTCGCTATCTTCTTTGATCGATAGCAAAAATTATGTTTGCATGGAGCTACGCACTTGTCAATGGTACAACAGAAACATTAGAAGGAAACAGACAGACAGACAGACCACACACATCCTCGCCTTGCTACTTCAAGTAAGCAGCATTTGCACTGTCAATCAAATAAGACAGCAACGAGCTAGAGTGCGTATGTACGACCGCTTCTTTTAGCACGCCAAAAATGTTCCTTTCCTTCACTATAAAACCTTAAATCATTCATCTTCTTAAAAAAAACCTGAAATCTTATAATAAAATATCACAGCGTTGTCACTTAATGGACCAAGCGAATTTAAAAGATTTCAGAGAAAGCTCTACTAAATTTTCCTCAAACAAAACTTATTCTAATCGTCTTGGAAAGCCTCTGGTTTAGTCTGGATGACACTCTTTCTGATCTGGTTTCACCGACGTGGTGGACTCCTGCGGGGCATGATACCGTATTGTTTTGACATCTCTCGGAAGTTGACATCAATCGCCCACACCTCTTGTCAAACGGTTGCCGCTTAATCGCGTTACGTGTCAACTGCATGCGACCATAGATCCCCCTTCGGAATAGATGGGACCGGAATGAACTGAATTTTGCCTTCATTACCGTAACACTGTCTCGAATGCTCCTATGTTTCGTTAGAGACTTGGTTTCTTTCAGTCGGTCAGAGGAAACGGCCTGAGCCCGGATTCATCGACCATTTACCCGCCGGTAACGATGGAACTTACCGCGAAGCCGCCACGTACCGCGACCCAACGCTTGGCGCGGTAGGTTTCCGGTTACCCGGCCAGGGGCCGGATTCATCTAAGCAGTAACTTTAACCGAGAATTGTAGACAAAAAGCTCCGATAACGCGTCTTATCAAGCGATATGGTGAGCGATAAGCCACGTTATCTGAGCTTTTCGCTTACAATTCTCCGTCAAAGTTACTGCAGTAACTTTGATGAATCCGGCCACAGTGCGTCGGGTAACCGACGCGGTGAGGTATCTACTGCTAATGTCTGCCCTGTGGCAACGAGTTGGACGCGCAGCCAAGTGTAGTCGAAGGCACCTGCGACATCCTTCACCGCGTGATTCGTGAATCGCGAGCTCGGCAAGTGTCTGTTAAGGAGACGGTTAGGAAATTCTGTGGTAGCGATTTGATTCCTCCTTTGCTGATGGGTCCGGTCGCTGAATCCCATGACGTAGGGTGATTGTGCTC
Source organism: Heligmosomoides polygyrus polygyrus (assembly GCA_947396885.1). Taxonomy (NCBI): domain Eukaryota; kingdom Metazoa; phylum Nematoda; class Chromadorea; order Rhabditida; family Heligmosomidae; genus Heligmosomoides; species Heligmosomoides polygyrus. The sequence continues at coordinate 101,980,020 of OX377202.1, read as the reverse complement.
CCTACTAGCTGCTTAGCGCCGCTGAGAGTCGGCAATCCATGTCCGCGCTCTTAGGTTTCGCCTTGTACTTGTCATAGACCGCTTCTAAGGAAGATGTAACCCAAGCGATCAATCACACAGTTTCCGATGTCAAGTTTCCACGATCAGAAACGTACACTCGCAAATGAGAATATCTCCGTGCTTAGGACCCACTGCTGTAGTGTACACTGTGGCCAAAATGCTAAACATTAAGCCTATATATAGGGTGAACTACACTGCTGGACATAATGATAGATCCACTCGAAATTTAACTTTTTTTAACCTGTAAAGGCATCGTGAGTACCTTTTGTACAGTAGTAGGGGCATTGACAAAGCTAAAGAATAACAACAAGAACTGGCCTCGTGAAGTCGCAAATTTCCAGAAAAATTCCAATTTTATGGAATACAGTGTTTGGCGGCTGGTCATAATGATAGATCTATTCGGTAATAATAAGCTAAACTCGCTTCTGAGCGCTTGTTACGCCGAACTGTATTACTGCACTTGCCGTGTTCATCCTCCATCGGTGATGGTTAGAGGAATTCGCCTTTTGGATTTCGAGAAATGCTCTATTAATAGCATGAAGAGCTGCGGCATAAGCAACCGTAAGGCCGGGGGCATACTTCCATCGCCGCGATGCCATCGCGGCGCTCAGTTCATGGCCATTCCGCCGCACGCGGCCGAATAGTCAAAGAAAACCTCGCCGCGGCCGCCGCAACAGTGGCGGTCGGCATGCGCGATGGCTTCCCGCGCCCATCGCGGGCATGGCATACTTTTTCGCGCCGCGCGCGGTGTTTAGCGTTGATCCTGGAAGGATCGCCGTCGCGCTCCCTTGCAGAGCGATGGGCGATGCGACGAGCACAGAGAAATTCAAATTCTTTCGCGTCGCTCTGCAAAACTCATCGCCGCGATTCAATCGCGGCGACGGGAAGTATGCACGAGGCCTAACATTGCTAAGAAAATTGGCCGTTCCCATCATGTTGTCAGCTCGTATGTGAACAATCCAGTTGTATACGGTGTGTACGAAGCCCACAGGAAGAAAACCACGCAAGGCAGGGCGAGATGGAAGAGCAAAAGAGCGAGTAGCATCGAGCTCCTTGTCGACGTCCGCTCAGATCAAAGCAAACCTCAACCCGGAAATTTCCTCTAAAACAGTCCGACGCATCTTATCGAAGAGCACACACATCGTACGACGACGAATGCGCTGTGCCCCATTCATTATTGCCGCAAATCGTCAAAATCGACTTCTTTTTAGCACGTCAAAACATACGCACCGACTGGTCAAAGGTAACGGAGTTCTTGTGTCATAGCGTCTGCTATTTTTTCTGTTTCAGATTGTGTGATCCAATGAAGAGAAGTTCCCTTGTGATGGAACCGATGGGTTTTGCAACTACTGGCACGATCTGAGGAAGGAGTTTCTCTTTTTTTCAAAACGCAACTTCAGTGGTGGTGGAGTGGTGGTGTGGGTAGCCATCTGTTCGACTGTGCGAGTCAAATTGCTCTTCGATCCGAAAAAGATGAACTCGGCACAGTACCAGTTTGCTTCGGAACATGGTCTTCTTCGCTTCTGGAGGAGAAATTCACAACGAAATTTGATATTTCAGCAGGATAACGCCCCGATTCATGTGAGTGGTAGCACTAGAGGGTGGCTGCAACGTCATCACATTCCGACTTTGAATTGGCCGGCCAATTCGGCAGACCTCAATCCTGTAGAAAACAGTTGGGGCCTTATGGTGCGCTATATCTACATGAATAATAAGCATTATAAGACCACTGTTGAGCTAAAAAGGCGATTGTGGAGGCCTGGCACGCCGTAGACGGCAACCTCGTGAATAAGCTGATTTCAGGTATAGCAATCGTTAAATTCAAGTCATTGAACATCGAGGAGGCCCTACTGATTACTGATATTGTTGTTCCTGTTTAAATTTGTTGTTGTAAACAATGTAGAATCTTCTATTGCTTGGTGAGTCTGAAGTTGTGACCTCTTAAGGAAAACATTTGGTGAAGAAAATAAAGTTTTTATAAACTTCGAAGTTCTTCTTCCTATATGTTTGCTCTTTCTGTGACAATGTAGTGAAATTTTGTTCGAAGAGGCTCACAATTCCTAGAAAAACAAGAAAAAACACAAAAATTTGAGTGGATCTATCATAATATCCAGCAGTGTATAAGTCCTGCAACAAATTTTGTGTCTTCGTTACCGGGAAAGACATCAATGTTTTGAACCAAGTGATAACCATTCTTCGGTGCATTCCTTCTAGCATATCCCTTAAAGTTTTCAGAAATGTATGTCCTTTTTGTTGCCTTGAGAGCTTAAGGAAGCATTGAACATCCCGTAAAGAGCGAAAATATTATTCGGCTTCACTGTTTTCCTGTCTTAATTTTGAATGCAACTATCGAAATTGGCAGCAAACACCGAAACCGTACATATAGGCTTGATTTACAGCTTGTTAGAACGAAGCCATCTATCTAGCTTGGTGATCTACTAACACAATACAAAATCTGCCTCTGTGAGAACTTAGCGAAGCAGAGAGCGTGGAGTATCGCAATCGCGCGTCGATTAGCGCCAATTTCTGCTCTTTTATACAAATTTTGGCTCCGAAAACCGATCATCACATACCATCCGCATGCTCCCTGGTAATAACGTGAAGGCTAGGGACGACGTTGAGTATCTCTTCGATGAACATTTCGGAGCTAATCACCTTCTGATCGCCATTCACCATGGAGGAGAACATCATCTGTAGGGAAAACTCATCTTCATCACAAGAGTCCCACGACCAATCGAGGCAAAACCTAACCTTATGAACAATCACTGCGTTGGACTCCGAACGACCGCAAGGAATCGCTAGCGCTCGATCAGGCTGGGTCCGCCAGATCTGGAAGTTACCTAGCTTTGTGGATCAGAACCGAGCGGACAGCTTCATGTAGCAACTTTTCTTGCTAACACTTTTTTCGTAGAATTCCATAGGCAAGTTCGGTTTTATCAAATCAAACTGCTCTAACCTTGCAGGATCAGTCTGCAGCGACCTGAGCTGTGACTTTTCGCAATAGCAATTATTCTCACAAATAAAAAAAAACAGTAATAACTAATAATGACGGGAAAATAACATAAGACAACGCTAATCATACACGATATACCATACATAAAACGATAAAAAAACAAAAGCTATAAATTAGAAAGGAATCTAGCTAGTAAAAATGGTAAAACACGAACTGAAGGAATAAGGGATCTATCCTAGTCGGGAGGGGGCAGCGCCTCTGTAGCAGTTCCTTCCTGTATCCCACAATACGACACCATGTATGAGGGCGATTGTATCACCTGCTAGTAGCTGAAATTCTGGGACAAATTCAAGCGAGGAAATGGAGAGTTGAAACACTACATACCCTCAGCTCTCCGAACAGCATACATCCAGAATAAGTTGGGGGAATTGGGAATAAGTTATAAAGGTGGCTTAAAATTGCAAGAGCAACCAACCAGAGATAAAAACAACAGCTATGAAAAATATTAAAGCAGTCCAATATTCCTGCTTCAAAACGAACCAGACATCTATAACTGCCTTCTCCACTAAAAACTTGATAAACATAACTGCCTTGTCCACTGAAAACTTGACAAACACTTATCGAACCGAACGGATAATAGGAAAGCGAGTTTTCGACGAGAAGAACGCCCACAGTAAACACCCTTCGGAGACTCTTAGCAGTTCATTACAACCAAAACTTCTGATTACGACTGGAATGATTGGTACTTAGCGGACTTAAGTTAAAAAGGTGGCTAAAAATAACGAAAAAAAAAGCAGAAATAAAAAACAAGAACTAAGAAAATACTAAAGCAGTCTCATACTCCTCGTTCAAAACGAACCAGATATCTATAACAAGCTAGCCAACTGAAAACTTGCCACAACGTATCGAACCGAGCCGATAGTAGAAAAAAGAATTATCGAAGAAAAGAAACACCCAAAGTAAACACAAATTGAACATTCTTCTAAGCTAGTCCAAGACTTTTAAAACCAAAGCGAACTCTTCCAAACCGAAATGAGCTTCTTGTGTATTAAACTAGAGACTCTCCTAAAAGGCTAGAATAACTTTGTTCAAGAAAAATTGTAGTATAAGATTCTTTGAAGTTTTACTTTACCTACCTTGTAAATAAGCACATTATTTTAAATTTTATAAAACTTTTATTTTTTGAAGCAAAATAATGGTTTAAAGCTTGTTTTTGTGAGCAGGAGGGCTGCCATTTTGTAATGGCAGAAAGGAGATTGCGCCATGCCCTCGTCCATGACGTCGCGATTTTTATTCGATTAATAGCGGAATTTCAGTTTGCATGGAGTTTCACGCATGTTAACAATAAAGCGACAGCCAAAGAACCCACAACTCCTCACTCTGATGGTTATGTAAGTGGTATATACACTATCAATCAAATAAAAGTTGCGGCGAACTTGTTAAGTGCACGACGCAGTAGTGTTATATGTTTGCTTCTTTGCTTTCACCCAAATTTTAATTTATTATATTTCTTCTAAAAAAATATAAAATTTTGTAAATATGTTATACTTATTGGGGCACCTAAACTTTAAAAAATTCAAAGAACTTTGTGCCAAATTTTGGTTAAACAAAGAGTTATTCTAACCATCTCATTGAGTCTGTAGCTGCCTGAAGCTCATTCCAACTTGGAAGAGTTGGCTTTGAGTACAAAAGTCTTAGGCTTGCATAGATGAGTGTCCAATTTGGTTCGAAAAGTGTCCAATTCGACATGAAAAATGGTATATGCCCGGGATGTGACCCTATGTCATAACTGGAAACATCCTAGTGTTTTCCCTCGCTCACTCTGTGTTCTCCACGGCTTCAGCCAGCCAGCACCACATTGTACGCAACCAAAGCAGCTCTTGCACGCTAGGTAACAACATTTCGACAATTACCAACGGTCTGTGGAACAGACATGCGCTGCTAATCAACAATATAACCATTTGTTAGATCTTGATCACTTAGAAATTCAAGTAATCTAAAGGCCGCCACAGACTTTTGCGGCGCCGCTGGAGGCGAGCTCTGCGTCTCTGCCCTGTGGTTAAGCATAGGGCAGCGGCGCCGCTCAGCGGCGCCGCTGAAGTCTGTGGCGGCCTTAAGCTTTTCTGAACCTGTATTGAACTACCACATGACGTTGCGCAATCAAATCTGCTCAACTTGCTCTCACTCACAGCACGTCAGGTTATACAGATTCGCCCCACACAACTTGAACTGCACCAAACCAAATACTTAGAAGGATTTTAAACCTTCGGTTGCGCAACGGGTATATTGGTATGTCGACCAACCCCACTTCTCCGTAGTTAGATCGCTTTGACTACTGCGCTCGGTGACCACTCAAAATTGAACATTCAATAGGTACAGAAAGACATACGTTCAGCGATTTCCGAACAATCTTCACGTCAAGGCTGCAATGACCCTGCGGGACGATCAGCAAAACATCGTTCCTGTTCTGCTTAATGATTGACTGCACATCGTATGCGTGCTCAACTCCGGTGAAAATCTCCACGTGCACCGCAGTCTCCCAGGCTTCTCCTAGAAAGCCGATCGGTTGATCAATTGTTTAAAAGATTTCGAAGGCATACCTACTTCACTCAACATAGCCAAATTTATTTCGGACTCTTTAGAAGGGCTAATCGCTAATCTGCTCAACACTATAAGGGAAATAAGCACAAATTCAATACAACCCACGAGTAGGATAATTGTCGTCGTCTCGCCATATCACTGCGACTGACGCAAGCAGTCCAGCGGATGTCAATTGGCGGATGTATTGCAGTGTCTGCAATGCATTTGACGCATCACACCATGTCACCATCAGAAGTTCAGTCGGACGCTCCAAATGAGGCAGCGCGAGGGGCTAAAATTAATAGCACGTAGAGGGTGCTTATAATCCGAGTGTAAGCTATAGTATGAAGTTGCTGCTAGCAATCTTTAACATCTGCCCCGTCTGGCATGGCTCGCCGTTTCACAGGTTAATTGCTCTATCTGGATACGAGAAGCGCAGAAGAAAGAGGCGGCACTATCTCGAGCACCTTGAAGCGAAATTCTTGATTCGGATTCCGTCCAGGCAAACTAGGCCTTACATTGGACTGATATCCGACCTGTCTTTTCCTTCGGACAGATCGGGTATCAGTTCAATGATCCTGGAGGGATAGATTACGCACTTATTTGACATCCGCCGACAACCTCAAGTACTACATACATACGCAGAACATAATCAAACAATTTCCTTTCAAAAACAAAATTTCATGTAGACATTCAAATTTCACCCATCGACATCTCCTAGAACTAAAATGCGTAGCGTACCCCCCCCCCCCCGGCAGAAGGATTTACCCATGTTGATCCTTACTCGTATTCCTTATCGTATGGTGTGGCTAAATGCCAACTAATTTCACGTTTAAAGCATCACCTCAGCTCTGCTTAGATGATCGAACAGGTAAAGGATAGAGATCGGCAGGAATCACAAATCTGGTGGGATGCGCCACACATTCTAGTTCTACGGGATATCATTCAGGCAATTTGAGTGGATATTTGACTTATACAACGAGTTATACTGGCCATCCTACTATATATAAAGGAGCAAGCGGGTGTGTATGTATGTATGTGTGTTTGTGTGTCTGTGTGGTGTGTCTGTGTGTATGTCTGTGTGGGCGCGGCAGCCGAACACGTCGGCAACCGCTCATGGCGAGCCGGGGCATTTAGATGATCATCGACGGGAGGGGTTTTTGGAGGCAATCGATATCGATCGATGTTATCGATTTTTTGAGGATGGTGTTCAAGCGGCATGAAACTTCAGCCGTGTGGAGTAATCGAGGTCGCTGAACACGAATCCGAAGTCGACCACTCGATCGATACTATCGATTTTTTGTGGATATCGTTCAAGCGGAACGAAACCTCAGCCCCGGGGGTAACCAAGGTCGCTGAACACGAATCTGAAGTTCTTTTTCGAACTGTCGATCGCCATCAATCGATATTAGGCAAATAAGCGTTTTTGTGGATGTCGTCCATTTTTTTGCTTTTTTTCTAACTTGCCCTAATCGATGTTCGATGATAGTTAAGATGTTCTTCCTGAGGAAACCATGACAAAGGTGTCAGCTACAATTGATGATGAGAAGTTATTGCCACGGCGAAGCCGTCAGGAAGCCGTCGGTGCGGCCGAGAGGCCGCACGGACGGCTGGTCCTTTAAGGATTCTTATCCCCAGTCTACTCTGCCACCAATTCACCAACCGCATACGGATGGAAGGCTTAGTTGGCCTGGGCGGAACTCGCACCTTAAATCGATTCGAGGTGCTCGCAACAGTCGACTTCTTCTCCAGCTGCGTTGTTGGCCACAAAAACAGAACTGTTGGTCAGCTTCAACTCGAAGGGATCAGTCCTCTGACTATTAAAGCGTCTTACGTTAATTAACTGTAAGCACATAGGTGACCTGGTTTTGAATCGAGTAGTTAAAAATGTCAATTTTTGCCCATTAATACCGCTTCGTCACGATGCCTGAGTCTGTGTCTGTCTGATGTCCGATGCCTTCATTAACTGCACTTTGTCGCCATGGACCCGCTATCAGTTCCAAGAAAAGAAGTTTATGAATTACATAGTACTAAGAGCGCTGATAAAGAAGATGGACTCTGAACCGACAGCACAGTATACTGCTACACAACGTACCCTTTCAGCGAGCAGATTGCACTGCTCGTAAGTGCGTGCCTTCACCGGCAACATCCGCGATTCGAGCACGTGCATAGTCATGTTCACTATTCCGTGCAGGGACGAGAACTGCGAGTGGACCTTCCGAATCTGAGCACGCATTCTCTCTACCTTCGAAGGAGTCAGCCTCGCAATCACATCAGGCACACGTGGGAGACTGGATGGCCGCAGAGAGATCCTGAAAGGCTCATGTAAACCACAAGAACATCAGTCGTCAAACAGAAATCCTACAGCTGCCAATCGATGTAGTCGGAAAAAGGTAGCACGAGGTTTGGAGCGAATATCACCGGAACGACAGTAGCCTCTAAAGCCCTGTAGAGTGCCGTGTTGAAGTGAGGCATGCTCTCGTGAAGTAGAACAAACCTCGACTGCTAAAATTCGGACAAATAGGTGGGAAGTCTTTATGCTACGGGAACGAATACACGAACCTGAACAATGTCTTCCCATTCAACCTTGTGAGCAGCCGCATCACACACCGAAAACGGTTGTTCTTCGCATTCTGAGAGTATCACTACCTCCTAGAATACTCGAGATCAGAGCATACTAGGCACAACCACGACCAACATCAGAAGTGATCTCAACAGCACCATCCAACCGACTCAATTGTGTGTAAAAAATAATGTTTCTCGATAAAGAGTTCCGAATTCCTAGTACACATAGATCAACTACATAGTCTGCTCTCCTGCCCCTACGACATTTAATTCGTCCGTCCGCGAAAAAAAAAAACAATCGCTAGTGGAAGGGCCTCACACCTCGGACCGTTCTCTGCTCACTAGACATTGGATCCGACACTGATTCGGATAATTCGGATTCGTAATTTTTTACAAACCCTGGTTAAAAGATTGTGCGAATAATGGCATCTTTGAGAAGCTCCGGATCTTGAAATGATTCAGATAAGAGTAGCCTAAACAGGAAAGATTTTCAGATGATCTAAATAACTGTTTTATCTTCGGATTTCACATCGGATACCCGAATCGGATAGGATATCAGTTTTCCTATCAAAAATCAGTGATCTGAATTTTCTGATAATTCATGTGCCGAAAATGGTCTCTATCCGAATCGCTCTAGGATCCAGGCTTTTCAAAGATGCCATTATTCGCACAATCCTTCTAACCAGGGTTTGGAAAAGATCACGAATCCGAATTATCCGAATCGGCGTCGGATCCTAGGTCTACTGCTCACGGTAACCACCTGTCAGCACCAACGTGAAGGTCTGTAAACACTTTAGAACAAGTGAGCATTATCGAAATGTCACTCAATATAGATTAACATCACAGAAAGATTCTTTCTCTTAGAAATGGCCATCTGAATTGGGAGTATAGAAAAGCATATAGAACGGCGTTACTCAATCCCTCTTGGGATGCGCCACGTTTTCTACTTCAACGGGATGTGGTGGAGGCGATTTGAATGTGTGTTTGGCCATACAACGATGGCTAGCCGACGGATAAGTTAGCCACTTCATCCCTCCCGGACAAGTTTGGTACCAACTCATCGACCCCGAAGGAATGGAACGCTTGGTTGACCTGGGCGGGAAAGACCAGAAACCTGGCATCGTGTGTGGGAGTAGGGTAGTCAAACGAGTGTGGTGATGGGTGGGCATGTTTCGCAGCCACTAGAGAACAGTGATGCACCATCGATTTCTCTAGAGCTTCGTGCGAAATAGGATTAGAGCGAATACAATGACCAATATCACAGAAGTGATCGATTGATACTATGGACTCTTCCAAAAACGCCTTCTGAACATGATCTCTGAAGGGGCAGAGCAGCGAATAAGTAACATTCATCGGTCACAATCATCTCTGGGGCCAAGACCAACCAGAGGTCAAAGCGAGTGTTAGGCTGACCCACTGCTCACTGCTCGTTTTCGCAGTTACTTTTATGAAAATAGCCTGTTACTGCTGGTTTTGTATTATAAGTGCTTTCCGCTTCGCCTTTACATTGATGTACTAGACTCTGATCAACGCCTTAAAAAACGAGCATCTATGGCCAGACTAATAAATCTCGAGTAAAGGCGAAGAAATTCGATGATACTTCGAGGACCGTCGAGTATCCTCCACCTAGCAGTATTCGCGGGAATAGGTGGGTAAGGAAGATGATGAATGCCACACAGTGGGTATGCCCCTCTTACCCGCACAACGCCGGATTTAATCGATGAAATATAGACGTGTGAAGGCCCCCACAGAGTTCTGCGGCAGCGCCGCGGCCCTATGCTTAACCATAGGGCGAAGACGCAGAGCTCGCCGCAGGCGGCGTCCCTGCCCAATCCTTAACCATAGCGGCGAGCGGCGTTGCCGCAGAACTCTGTGGGGGCCTTAAGTCACTGCTTCACACTTGCCTTGTCTGGTACTAATTCATCGGCGACCTCGAGGGTATTGAAGGCTCGCCTGGGTGGAAAATCCGAACCAGGAACCTGGCAGCCAGCGCCTCTTCTCACTGCGCTATCAAGTGCCTATGTGCCCACTCATACAGCGAGAGAATAGCCCAATAAGCACAGTGGGTTAGCGAGTTGAATCTTGCACACGAAGAATACGTTCTGGTGCTACGACTCCAAGAATGATGCGGGATCTTATGTGATCATCAATCATGAAGACGCAGAACCCATAGCCTTTACACGCCTTTAATTCAAACCGATCTCTAAGAAACTTCGCCTACCTTCTCGCTTTCGAACACTCCCAATGCCTCTTCCTGGAATGGCGAGGATGCATTGAACAACATGACTACCAGATTGTGTCGCATAACAGAATTCAATGATGTTCGAGGCACTACATATGGAGGTAGTGAAATGTCCAATCGATGTCGATAGAGGTGTCGAGATGTGACAGCGCTGGAATTTTCTCTTTTGGACACCATCCATACAAATAGTTGAGAACTGTTGGTCCTGAATCACCAGTCAAAGTCATCACGAACCTGGTCATTATACCACGATGACTACGTTTCCACTGACCGATTAACGTGAGGATAAGAACATTATAGAACCTGAGGCAGTCAATTAAGGTTTGATGAAATGTTAAACAACTAAAGCAGATGTTCTCACCTTTCGTTCAGTATATTCGCTACAGCATGAGCAGTCTCTATGCTAGGAAAACGGTAGAGATTAAGAAAATCAATTCCTGGAAAGAATATACAGGCTTCCTCCACATTCGCCACGGAATAGGGCCGGAGCATAGATCTGATCTCATGAAATTCCTTTGACGGCACAGGGGTAAGCACATTTCCTCCCTGAAAACAGATGAAAATTAAGAGCAACATTTTGGAAAAGAAATGTATTGATCATCTATAGTAGGAGTCTACTCAATTATATTTACTGAGTAGCGGTAGCCAGCCAATAGGCAACCCAGTGTGTTATAATTCCCAAACAAGTCTGCTACTAATTAGTCGACTCTGAAGGGATGCTAGGTTCAGTTGGCCTGGGATAGAACAAATCCAAAGACTTTGGCTCGGGGTGCTCGCAACAGCCTGCACTTCCCGCAACGCTAGTGAACTAGATGTCAAGCAGAAGTACAATTCGCGGTACACATCTAAAGGAAACACTAATCATCATTACCATATATAAGAGAATAAAAGACGGCGTTACCCAATCCCTTTTACGATGCGCCACGCATTCTATTTATTTCTACGGGATGTTTTGGAGGTAGGTTGAATGCGCCTTTGGCCATGGAATGACTTGCGGTGGTCAGCCGATGAACAAGTCAGCCCTCTATCTTTCCAGACAAGTCTGGTTCCAACTCACTGACCCCGGATGGATGAAAGGCTTGGTTAGCCTGGGCAGGAAATCCGAACCATGCACCTGGTATCGGGTGCACGCGACATCCGGCATCTCCCTCGGCTGCGCAACACGCAACCAGCGCTCATCACACGCGGCCAAACATCGAAGCGAATAGTTGATCGTGGCCTTTTCCTCGCTTTTGATCTCCGTGAAATGCAGCCAGTGATCAAAGTCCGATAGGTTCGGTCCCAGCACTTTAAAAGAAAATGTGAAGCCGTTCATTTATTCTGCGTGCAGAGATAATTCAATATCTCCAGATTGCTAATCAGTTTCAAAACAAATAGACCTTTTGAAAACTCGCTGTTTTCACTCAGCAGACCAAGCTCAAGGTTAGGCCCTGGCTGGCGTGATCTTAAAGAAGCGAGCTTTCCAAAGCCTAGAAAAGCCGGAAGCATTCACAATGGTACTAGTCTACAATGCAAGATATAAGGTATTTTTCAAGGAAAATAGAAAAACGGTCAGTGATGAATGAGGCAAAATTACTCCTGAACTCACAATGGCAGCTCTAGAGGAAAACCGATCACCCTTAAAGCAACTTGGATAATGAGCTTTAACCCCTCTTGAAGCTGTGCAGGTTCTGGTACAATATGTTTGACCTGCAAACTAGAATGCTTAAGATCCTGAGCTGAAGCTATTCGCCACGTTACGCCTAGTTACAAGTGGTTGGTGGTCCTCTACGGCAACCAACCGTAATTTCAGTCGTCCTTCAGCAACTTCCATTACTGATCTCGTCGTTATTTTCCTCAAGAAAATACTCTGAAGAACGAAATGATGCTTGAGTAACTGGAGCCGAGAACCCCTTCGACTTTTCCAGACCACAAGGAAAGCAAAGTTGCGGGAACGTGCCTTGACGAAAGGCTTAACCTCGTCATAAGATACTCCTTGCTTTCGTACTTATTACGGAAGCATGTTTGACGGTTAGCGTAGTGCATTGCAGAATCAAAACAAAATTCTGTTTCAAATCAGTTTCTTTAAGCCTCAAGTGGCTATTATCGAGATTGCAAAGTGTTACAAAGATGTTTTGTTGCGATCAAAACTCTAGCGCCAGGTGGGACTCGAACCCGCTCCTCCTGTTGACCGGGCGGGAGTGCTTTACGCACCACCAACGTCGCTTGATGTAACGCAACATCCACACCTGTGGGACCGATCAGCACTCTCCCGTATATCGGGATAAACCGGCCGCTGGTAACAGCATGGAGCCAGTTAAGTTGATGGTCGTGATAGAAAGGATTCAAATCAGTTTATTTAAGCCTCAAGTAGCTGGTATCGAGGTTGCAAGCTGTCATAGCGATGTTTTGCTGCAATCAAAACTTCTAACGCTAGGCGGGGCTCGAACCCGCACCTCCTTCTGACCGGCTCGAATACTCTACGCCTTTCGAGTTGCAATCAAACATCGTTATGGCAGAATCAGTTTTTTCCCCAAATCGCTATCTCAAATCTGTCCAGAGAGGGGTCTCAAACTTATGTCAGAACTGAGATAATGAGAAGCACTGCGAGAATCTCAACGCGTCAAGTATTAGAAGAATAGGCTTTGTTTTTGAAAGTCTTTCAACCTACAGAATTAGGGAACCTGAAGCTTCATTATGGCACACTCGCTGAAGGAATCGCCTCCCAATCATCCAATATACGGAAGAATGCATACAGTAAGTGCAAGGAGTCGAACCCCTGGCCCCGCGCCCATGAAGCAGCACGTTTGCGTTCTTCCTCCATATTCGATGTTTGGAAGATATTGCTTGTACGAGTGTTTGATCCCATAGTGAAGCTTCAGGTCTGCCAAACCGAAAAGCCCAAGAAATTTGCAAAAATGGAACATATTTTTATAGTATTAGAAGGGTAGAGGTTCTTGCAGTGGTATCAGTTTTCGCCATATAGGCAAACGTCTGAGACCCTTCTATGATGAGTACAAAACGAACGCCTTTCGCTCTCGCCATGTTAAACCCTATCATAACGGCTCGGAAGTACAACAGAATAAGGGAACAAATGTCACAGTGACTGGAGTAATTGTACAAATTACCTCATCTACAACCCGTACAATCGGCTGGATATAGACAGTAATGCGATCGTAATCAAGCATACATCGCTGCGATCGCAGGCAAGTCGACATAGAGCAATTCCTGTACCTAAAACGCGAATAGACCAAACAACACTAGGACAGGAATCCTTTATGTGGTTACCCACCTAAGCGAGTCGAAAGAAGCGTTGGGCTTTGCGACTGTCCAGACGTTCACTACATCACTGCTTCTATGACCACGCCATGCTCGAAAGTACAGCAGAACTATTGCTAACGTTGCTAAGCAACTATACAACCATTTCATATAGCTAAAGCTGTTCGTTTAAAAATGACGAACCCTGGGTACAAAGTCTGTGGTGTACGATAGGCTTGAGCTTATACTCTTCCAACAGAACTCGAGCTAAAAACACACCTAAAAGAACTATTTATCCTATACAGACCAATCTCGGAAGGTAAGTCTGGCCTCTCGTTAAAACAACACCGAACGCAGCAGACAGTAAAAATCAACTCAGAATCTTACGGCAGTATCATAGAATATATCAAACTGTTACACGGATCACTCTGCCCTACACATCGATAAAAGTGGAACACCTAAGAGACACCGACGAAGCTGATGAGCTAGTTCCCTTTCAGAACCTCTTGACGGAAATCGTTAGCACAGCTCTCGTAGAGCTTCGCTAGAGGCGCACACTTCAGCACACGACCGCGGTTCGCTTCTAGACACGCTAGGATCTCCTGAAAAAAATCGTCAGAATGAGACCATGTATTCTGAATAATCTCCGCTGCTTGGTAGTGGACAGGAGTGCATCAAGCATCGTATGAATAGAGGATAAAAGTCGGTGTCAGACAATCTCTTTTGAGATGCGCCACGCATTCTCTTTTAAGGGATGTTTTGGAGGCAATTTGAATGGGTATATGCTCAACGGGCGAGTGTAGCGCAGTCGGAAGAGGCGCCGGCTGTCGCGTGCACCCGATACCAGGTTCCTGGTTCGGAATTCCCGCCCAGTCCAACAAAGCCTTCCATACCCCGTAGTCGGTGAATTGATACCAGACTTGTCTGGGAAGGAAAAAGGGCGGATTTGTTCGTAGATTGTCCACCGCAAGTCACTGTATGGCCAAATACGCATTCAAATCGTCTCCACGACATCCCATAGAAGTAGAATGCGTGGCGCATCCCAAGAGGGATTGAGTAATGCCGTCCTTTATCCTTTATCCTTTATATGGTTCATGCTATGACTTGCGGTGGCCAGCTGATGAACAAGTCGGTGTTTTTCCCTTACCAGACAAGCCGATACATCATCATCATCGATCCTGGAGGGATAGAAGTCAGGGTTTTCCTAGGCCGGAAATCCTAACCAGGAACCTGGTATCCGGTGCGCATGACAGCCGGCACCTCCTCCGACTGCGCCACACACATCCAGATACGTTAGATATCAAATGTTATTATGGTGGTCCTCAACTCAGCCAATGCATGCGAGGCATCGGGACTTTCATATAGGAAGCTCATTCGCTACTAATGAAATAGCGATATGCAGACATCTCTCCCGTAGAAACTAGGGATGCGAGCACCTGATTCGGAAGCTTCGTCAACGTCTCAGCTGTTTCTTCACACATAACGTAATCACATTAGAATGGCGAGCAAAAGATGTGGATAGTTATGAAATTGTGACGACTCACTACTCATACATGCAAGATCCGAAGCCTTTAACAAGACTGACATGAACCGAAACGCCTTTTCGAGGATACATCAGACATCTGCGGGATTACAAGCCTTCTGCGTTCCTAGCCTTCTGCTGGTCCCCGAAATCATCCAGAAAGAGTCAGTTGCCTCTAGTAGCCGCACTACTAAGCAATTTTTTCGTTGAACTGTATCGCTTGCTATAATTGTTCGTAATGGTAAACTATTGACGCAGGATTGAGTATGATATTAGCGCATTAGTAGATTAATCAAGAAGGCACCTTCTCATTGTCCGCACAGACGTTTTCCCGATGATAAGCGAAGAATTTCTCCTGCACACGCTGGACAGTTTCGTCAAATATACGTTTTCGTTCCTCGATGTCGTCGGCTACGGTCGCACTGGGAACCGGTCTGTAGGTCCCGTTATTCTGAAAAAACACAGAGTTATAGATGACGCTCACAATCAAACCATGAAGTAACCATTTTTTCAACCATGAAGGGACGTCGATTAGCCCTAGAAAATGTAACACGCGAGCGCTGCGCAGTCTAGACCATGTCGAGACGAAACCGGTGGAACCACTAGTCGTATCTCACGGCTGGATAGAAAGTGTACACACTCTTGAAGAAATGCGCAGATAACTTGAAATTAACACCTTTCATCTCCTGATAATCTTTTTCATACAGAACGGTTGTGAGCGAAAACATTGAAGCAAAAACTCTTAGCTGCCAGATAGTTCTAAGCAAAACCGAAATGCTATTAATGCTCGACAAACTCGTACAGGTTGCACGTTTAAGCAGCTACACTATACCAGAGCAAAAAATTCACTCACCTGTCTTTGCTGAAGCTCTGAGAGGCGAGCCATTTCTTCCCTTAGCCGTTGTTTCTCTTGTCGTTCACGAATCAACTCCTCTCTAAAAGATTCCGATGAAATAGCGGCCTAAACCTCATCCCAATCAACACTCTACGTAACAGGCTCGAGTGACACAGCTGATCACGAGCGACACTATGAATCGATCACAGGTTGCATTGTACCCGGGCCAACCAAATCTACAGTTCCGGCTCGAGGAAGTAGTTCCAGAAGCACATGGGGAAGACATTATGCTGTCCCGTTCATCGAATGACCACTACAAATCACTTCGAGGCTCCGAGATCTACAGTTTCACTTAAAGCGAGAGTAATGTCTGGGGAGATGTTACGCACATCAAAGTCAGCTCTAAATGCACATCCAGAGAGAGAGAGAGAGAGAGAGAGAGAGAGAGAGAGAGAGAGAGAGAGAGCGCAGTCGGATAAGATGTCGGTTGTCGGATGCAACCCAAAACGATTGATCGCTCCGGTCCCACCAAGGCCATCCAAGACTCCATCTCTCCACGGTCAATAAATTGGAATCAAACATGTTTTGGATAAAAATATCTTGCACTTCGACTGGCCACCATTGTACAGATTAAATATGTCTTAATACATTCAAAAGGCGATAAGCGGCTCGGGAATATGGGGGTCACCATGTAGAACAGCCCTACACAACGTCTTGTATTGTACGAAACTAAAACTTTTATGCAACACTGATGTATTATACACCTATGGTGAACTGGGCTAGGCTATTTCTGATGTAATTTTGCATTGCCCTGCGTTCCTACTTAGAGGGAAAACCACTCAGTACAAGGTGACCCCATCCCCCTTTGCGCTCACAGGAAATAAAGTCCCCTCACGTTATAATGCGTATGAAGGGACCGGAAAAATCTGCGTTACAACGGAGGTCGCAACCTAAATGGAGCTCACTTTTTACACGCTTTTATGGACAAATTTATCTAAAATCGTACACAATGGGCTAATTGCAGTCAAATACGTGACTATGAAGAAAGTGTAAAGGCATAGAAACATTACATTATCAATGCTGCCCTTTCTTCAGAAAACTGTGAGAAGCACAAGCACGACAAATATGCTTGAGGTATAACGAAAAGATAAAGGAGATAGGTAAATGATCAATGGAAAAATTGAGCAAACTATTGCCGGATGCTTTGTTGAGATCAAAACTCATGCGCGAGACGAGAGTCGAACTCGCATCCTCTGCATTCTGGACAGGACGCTAGCCCGTTACACCAGCGCTGTTAAATTGTACGCAACGTCCTCAATATCCCCCTTGTAGTGACCTATCAGCCCTCATCTGTAATAGAGCGACAATGCGTGTGATCAAACAGCGCTGTTGCTGGAATGGATTAGCATCCAGTCCGGAAAGCAGAGGGTGCGGGTTCGAGTATCGACTGGCACAAGATTTTCGATCGCAACAAAACATATTGTAACAGCATACAGGCTCTAGTCCAGCCGCGCCAGGCCTAAAACAAATGTGAAAAAGGATCGAGTAATCCGTTCATGAATTTTAACCGATGTCTTCCGGTAGAGGAAAACTCTCAAGCTTTGGCAGCTTCTAATGACTACCGGGTGTCGCAGTATTTGCTTGATATGTTGTGATCTATGAACTTTTCTGGGTCGCGCATGCATGAAAACGTTGATATACGTCTAATAGATTTTCCTATGGATGCCACTCGCGACTATGAACGAGGTAACAGATGGTTTGGTCAAGCGCGGTCATCATCCTAGTTGCCATCGATTCCTCGAAGGGGACCGAAATTGAGATCTAGTCGAGTCATAAAAGGAATTACTTTACATGCAATGAATGTTTATTACGTTGCTTAGGTCAAACGTCATAAACAAATAGATGGGACAAGTCATGGGAACAACTGACGAACAAGCAAATAAACTTACTAACCAAGAGTGATAAAACTTCTACGAAAACGCAAAGAAAAGACACTGTGGTTTTAATAGACAGTTTAGGACTTTACGCTTGAAAATCCAAGATTTGGTAAGAAGATATTGTTCCTATTAAATTCGAGGTATAAGGAACCAGATCTGTTTACACAAAATTGGCCCTTAATGAGGCCTTAGCCCTATCAAATGCAATTTTCTTCCCTGCGCCACGAGTAACTGACGAAAAACACCTAACCGTTGCAAGATCTAGCTTAGAGTTCTAATTAAATTTAACTCGTAAAAGAAGTGCGTCATATCCAACGCTTTGTAATGGTGCAAGGGTATGTTTATAAGTTTTAACTTGGTTCATTACAGTTCGCTCACGCTATAATGGCCGGAACCGTTGTAATGGGAGCGGATTGTCATGACATCCACCATACGTGAACTAGAATGAATGGACAAATGGAGAATACACTGCTTTCCTTTCTAGTGAAAGATTCATTACACCCGTAAGGATGGAGATCTTAGTCACATAGAAGACTAAGTGACCAACCATTTGGTGGAACTCTAGTAGTCTGCGCTATCAAACACTACTCACAAGAATGGAAAATAAAATCTAGAACGTACCTTAACCGCTCTGCGTCGATGTTTCCACCTAGGTTCGCTTGGGCGTTTACTCTCTTCACGACGTCTGATGATACTCCGACTGTTCTGAAACATTCTCCGGTCATAATAATGTAAATGAAGCTCTGAATGCTAGTCTCACTTGTATTCTTCAGGTATATCGTCACGGTCGATCCGAACGACATCCGGTTGCTCTTGGCTTTGGGCAGATCCCATGCCTGTAATACAATGGATGAGAAGATATTAGGCAGGCTCTCAAACTCAAGGATAAGACGTTTCTTTCACGACACTCGAGATTGTTTTTGAATTCTCCGCCCTAAATGTGCCAAATTCTGGCTTGTTGGGCCGAGTTCGAATCTTATTTAAAGTTGAATAACGCCTACTGGCCCTTCGTTCGCTATAAGAAGAGCACGTTGTTTGGGCTAACCTATAAAACCACGCGAGATGAAAGTTTACAGCTGTTTCTTAGCGCAGAACCTCGCTGATCTACCATATAGATTTCATTCTCAAGCGAGACCATCCGCAGATACAAGACCAAAGATCTAATGAGGGAATATTCTACAACGAATGTGCATAACGGTAGGCGTACAAAAAAAATTCACAAAAAGTTTCAGTGAAACGAGGTTCAGCACCCTGGAATCCGCTCGATTTTTCCGAGTACGGTTACAATGGCACAGACCTCAAAACCCCATCAGTACGAACGGATCCCAATGTGTTCTTCAAAAGTTCGATCGTTGATGACGCTAACCTAATTAAGAAAGGATGGAAGGAAACCGAATGCAACTCCGAAGGAGAAAAACTGTGCAAAATCGCGTCAAATATGAGCCAATCGAGGTGGTCACGTATGTCACGTATTACACGCGCAAATTTCCAACTCCAAGGAAGACTGTGCATTGTAGATGGAATTCTGAGCAACGACGGGTCGAATTAGTCTAGTGGGTATAGTACGATTAGCCATACCGGTACTTAGTGGGCTGACGCCCGCTCCAAGATTGCACATGGTCGTGGAACACTCACATAACCGGGTAAGGGAAGGAAGGAAGGTCTGGCCTGTGGTAGTAGTAGTGGAGGTGAAAGGAGCATGAAATAGAAAATAGAGGGTGGCGTTATTTAATTCCTGCGCCACGCATTCCACTTCTGCGTGATGTCGCGGAGGTAACTTAAATGCAGATTTGGTCCATACAATAACTTGCGGGGCAGACGAGGGCAAGTCTGCTGCCCATTCGCCGTCCCAGGAGAAATGAAGGGCTTGGTTGGCCTGTGCGGGAAATCCGAACCACGAACCGAGGTCAGGTGCTCGCGACAGCCGGCACCTCCTCCGACTGAGATCTCATGCGCCTAACAAGGGTCTGTTCATACTTCGCGAGGGAGTGGTCGAGTGACAGTAGAGGTCCATGGAATTCCCTTGGAGATTTTAAAAATGCCCAAATGAGGGTTGTGGCGGATTACCTGGGAAGCATCGTAGTGGTTTTCAAATCTCCTGCGGGCATCTTGGTAGGTGAAAAATAGCGAAAAATTTTTGCATTTTTCGCTATTTTTCACCTACCAAGATGCCCGCAGGAGATTTGAAAAGTTAGCGGAGCTTTAGTTATACTTACCACAGAAATCGACCAGACCATGGTTAGACCATAGAAATCTGGCAATTTGTTAGGTTTCCTGAGGATGCTGAAGGTACATTCAGGTGAGCCATTTGCAGAAAACCTAAAAAATTGTCAGCTTGCTATGATCTGACTATAATTTAAGCCCAAACCTTTTCCAGGTTGATTTCTGAGAACTACTAGGCATAAGTGTACAATCCAGCTAACGATAAAAAGAAAGGTGAACACTTTCTGAAAATGATCCGGAGCACCTACACAAGAAGGTGCCCGAATCATTTTCAGAAGGCTCATGGTGATGTGCTTGTCATGGGATTACAACACTATTCTAACCAGTCCTCAACGGAGCACGCTCTTGGTCATTCTTCACTTGAGAAGGAAAATGCCTGATTTCATCATGATGTATAGGATTCTGACGAATAAGTTCTCCACCTGTCGAAGAAAGTTCGTTGATTGGATGTTCCCATGGTCCATGAAGGTTGAAACTTCTAGTGCCAGTTGCCAAATCGCTAATGAGGTAGGATGTCTTTACGAATCAGATACTCAAGAAATTCGGCATGCTGGTAGTAAGTGGGGAGACCTAGAGAGTTTCTTTGCTCAAACTTGTAGAAGATTTATCAAACGGCAAGGTATCACCTGTCGTTCCGTTGATCATCGACTTGTTCGAGCGGGCGCCAGCAGCATCTCCATTCGTCCCTGTCGCGTGCCAGAGTGTTCCAGTGGAATTTTCCTCGCTCGAGGGACACGAAGAGCGTCATACCGGCCGTTAAGGGCTTTCACAAAGAAGTCCGACCAACTCTTGGTGGGCATCCTGTTGTTCTCTTGACATCCCGCGAAATCCAGTCGATGACGCCTCTCGTTCAGCGGGTGTCTGCGGAGCGCATTACGTGGCCGGCCCACCTAATTTTCGACGACTTGGAGCATGCGAAAGCGTCTCTGATCTTCGAACGTCGGCGAAGCTTGGAACTATGGCTTATGTCTGGCTTATGATTCACTGCTGCATACTAGGCTGAAGGATATTAGCTAAGAAACTTCAACTGGATCGAAAAATAGCGTTACTACCCAACTTTCATGTATTATATTTAGACTGTGGAGGTCTGTTAGAAATATTGGGTAGACAAGATTTCTGATCAAAGAAAAAGCCTTTCGTCATTCTTCCTGAATCCTCAATGTCTAAGCACATCATAAGGAACGTCTTATTAAACTCTTCATAATGGATGAATCGAGCAAGATCGACTGTGAGCATTTGGGGAGATAAATAGACATCAGAAATAAGAACACTTATCAGCAAGACCACAAGAGCGGATGTTCTATTAGAACAGATCTGGAAGCTGCGGCAGTTGACATTTCTCGACCGAAATCACATCACTGATGTCGACAACACATCCTTAGTAGCGGACCTGCAACGGACGGGTCTTGTTGAAAATTCTTCAAACAGAGCAGATTTTGATTAATTTTTTAAATATATTTATATTCCGGAATCTGATTTACTTTGGTTCTGTCTCTTAATTGGTTGTCATAGTCACGTAGAGCGCACTTTTCATCTCGTAATTTGTCACGCAATTATTTCCTAGTGAGCACTTTAAAGCCGACAAAAAAGAATAAAAAACGAAAAGCTGAGGAAATTATTTTCCTATCATGACGTGTTCTATCAAAAAGAGGAGCGACGTGACAGATGCTCTAACTTCAGCTACTAGGTGGAATTTTAAAGGCCAAACGAAATGTAGTAAGTCTCGCCCAAGTTTCTTCTTCATTGTCAATCTGATTTCACCTTTATGCTTTCAGAGAAAGGGAGTGAGTCGATGATTATACATATTGCCAAAATCCTTACTCTTCGTTGCATGCATAGAAAAGCGATTTTGAAGATTCAAGGACACAGTGTACTGCTCTAAGCTATCAACTCATTGCCAGTTGAGAGGAGAGAAGAAAACACCTTGGACTGCCTAGTTTGCCAAGAAGATTACATAAGAATGACTTCTTTGTTATCTTTAAATGATTTTCAGGAGAACTCCAAATTCGAGCGAGATTTTTGATCTAACCCACTCCAGGATTTGAGATGAACATGCCAAACTCAGAATTCTAGTTGCTAAGCCGAAGTTGCTCTGTAAAAGATAATGATAAAGGCTAGCCTGCTCAATCCCTTTAGGGATGCGCCACGCTTTCTAGTTCTACGGGATGGCGTGGAGGTGAGTTAAAGGCGTATTTGGCCGCACAATGACTTGCGGTGGGCAGCAAATGAACAAGTCAGCGCTCTATTCTTCCCAGACAAGTCTGGTACCAATTCACCGACCCCGGAGGGACGGAGGGCTTGGTTGGCGTGAGCGAGAAATTCGAACCAGGGACCTTATATCATGTGCACGCCGGTACTTCCTCCGACTGCGCTATACGCACTCTGGAAATCGGTCTATGTTAACCGTAAAAGCTGTACTATCAAAGCTCTTTCAGTCTTCTACAATCAACTCAATGAGAAGGTGTTCTTTCCGGCTTTCCACCATCAAAGAGCGGATTTAGGCACATAGAGGTCTCTGATGAATCCGTACACTATCTGCAATTTTTCTGCTATTTTACGTTATGCTGTGGAGCTTCGTTTTGTTTTATTTTTGATCCTTTTGTCCTAAATTGCGTGAACCAAACCTGAGCCTCTAAAGGTGAAGATTAATAAATAGCTCAATCTACGTTAGGAACGGACCCATAGGCTTGGGTCACTCTTAGTAAGCGAAAAGCGAATGTTAGCACCTATCATGGCACCTGTGCACCGCAAAGGTCGGGCGGTGCTACACCATTTTGTTGACCTCTGTTATCACACCGCCTGTTGGGGAGTTCCTGTGGGAAGAGGAGGAAGATAACGCGATATCATTCAAGGGACACCGACGCCAGTAATTGCCGGCGTGTCATTCACTGACCGGCTAGTCTCGATCTGTGTGTCTGTCTGGTTATTCTTTATTCTGCCGTATTCGCTGTTATTCTAATCTATTCTGCTACTACATGTCTATTATTTCTATTATGCTTCTATTATTATGTTTTTATGTTATATATTGCTATACCAATATTTCATTGTAAAATTTCATGTTCATTGGGTTGGTGTTGAACATCAGTCGTACACGCTGGCAGAGTTGAATGTCTTTACCTGACTTTCACTTCACTTCTTATCAGCGAAGAAACAATCTTCACCAATTTTTTCATAGGAATGTCCCAGAATCGTCCATTATTCCACACCAAAACAAATCTCAAGCATCTGTTGGGAATTTAAAAAGAAAATGTGCCTTAAGCGGTACATGAGTGTAACAAACTAAAGAGCAACCAGTCTCTTGTCAATTATAGATACTATGTTATATGTATAAGAAACCCAGGTCGGGTTGTTCCTAATCCGCACCCTCGACGGCGACGTCCTACGTCTACCTTGCCCAGGCCGGAAGGTCGTTTGCCGCCAACTGCCTGGACAGGCTTACCTATCCTCTCCTCTCATCCCCTTGACTATCGTTCCTTGCAGTATGACATCGAATAAAGATACATACTGACTACCATATACTAGAACATAGGAACAGATACTCCGTAGGATTCATCAGGTAAAGAGTAATTAACCTTTAACCTGATACCTGTACGCAATATCCGTTGACGCACATAGACACCCAGTAACGATTCTCTACGGATTCCTCCACCGGCGCGCTTGAGCGGGGGTCCTCTATCCTTTAAGATACCATTGAAGGTAGTTCTGAGATGGATGTCGTAGACCCAACAGACGCAGCAATGCTTCTCGATGAAACCACGGACTAGGACATGGAGACCGTCAAAGGTTCCGACGACGGCCAGCCGTCATTGCGCGCGGGAGCACTCGAAGATTCCTCCTTCTCTCCTCCTCCCTTTGTCTATCGTCCCATACAATATGCATTCTAATATAGATACATACTGAGTCTATACTAGAACATAGGAACTGATACTCTATAGGATTTATCAGGTAAGGAGCAATTAACCTTTGACTTGATATGTGTCGCAGCATGAACAATGCGACCGGACTCTCCAATATTTGTTCACCCTAATTTGTCCCGCTCGCCCTCGCTGATAAGAGGGCGAGCACCAATGTCAGACGTAAAACAAGCATCCACGATAAAAGATTGCTGCGAAAATAGTTGTCCTACAGAAGAACAGGCGAAAACCACTGAACCACCTACGGGTGCACATTTTGGTGCATCGGCCGGGAATCGAACCCGGGCCGCCCGCGTGGCAGGCGAGCATTCTACCACTGAACCACCGAGGCGTGCACATTTTGGTGCAACGACCGGAAATTTTACAAACACTACACGTGTCAAAAATACCCCGAGTGGTATTCAAGTCAGACCCCGAGCGATCTGCAAATTGACCCCGAGCTGTCAAAGAGGTTACCCCGAGTGGAACCTTAACCAGATCGCGAGCGATCTGTTCAGTACCCTAGAACGAGCCTGCCGGAGAAAATACAAAAAGTACTATAAAAGGATAGTACTCAGGTCTCAAGATCGCAGCACACAACTGCGAACCTCCACCTACAAAAATGGATACAGTTTTTCACAAAAGCCCATAATAATCAGTGTTAACACACACAACACACTGAAGGACAATTTCAAGCAGTACACTGAGCCAGTGAAGTACTCGAAAGACGAAAAGGCGCAGTTTGAGGAAGCTCAAACGGCAATAGATTGTATAACCCGGAGGAATTCGGCAGATAAACCGATCAAGACAAGCTCTCAAGAGTCAGATTTCGGAACTAAAGAAGGAATACAACACTGCCACAACTAAAGAGAAAAAAGCTCTTATAAACATGCTTGAAGACATTGAAAAAGAAACAAATTTCTACGACGTGATAGGAAAAGCATATGAAATACTATGCATATTGGAAGCCCGGCTGACGGAAGCAAAGAGTACGAGAAGCAAACTTGCAAGAAGGCTGTCCATAGCGAAAGTACCAGTCACATCGGCAAGCGACACGCATTTCGGTGACGATAATAACAAACAAAACACCGACAGTTGAATCCCGAGATATTAAGGCCCCTGAGAGATTCCTAGGATTTATGTTTATTTTAAAATAAAAGTTTTTTATTCTTTCATGGAGATGGTGACAAAAATATTTTTTCTTTTGCATAATTGATTGGTCAGTAATTGCTCCTAGTTACCCCCTTCTCCCTGCTGACATCCGATGACCGACATCCACAACCGGATGGAACACTTTATAGGGACCCACCCTCTTATCTTCGATCATTAAACCCGCAGTCGACGTCTTCGACTAGTCGACGTGCTCCTGAGGCTTCATCGACATGCAGTCTCACTCTCAAGGACTCTTCAACGATCAACCGCGGTACTTCTTGACCAAACACAGTTGGACAGTTATCGTGAGTCCCATCATTTAGCAACGAAACGGCTGTAGCTCTTTTAGAAATATTTTGAATTAAAAAATATTTCTTTCCATATCGCTCTTAAGGTATTTTTTAATAAAATAATTCCATCTATTTTAATCTTTTGTCTTCTTTTCCTAGACCGCAGTAGCGTTTGAGATTATAGCCTATGAGTAGTTCTAGTGCTTGTGAGCTAGAACGACAATCGTCCTCCACGGAGTACAGCAAGCAAGAGGATACAAAAAATCATCTACGCCGGAAATCTTTCGCCGCTCTGGGGACCTAGTAGCTATTAAACGTAAGCTCCTCTCACCTCTTTCAAATAATTCCTTTGAAAAACGGTTAAGAGGTTCTAGTCCCCTTGGGCAGCAGCAATCCGAAAGCAGTTCTTTACCTGCTGTACCCCAACGAATCGAACATCTTTCAGTCCCACTTAGCTTCCACAGAAGCAAATTAGACATAAATTTCTGTGTCATCCTTAAAATCAACGCATCTACCCGCACCCAGAGCCAAGATCTAACTGCAGTTTGGGAAATGACCAAGGAAGCATAACATTCGTTGACCGTTTAGATTCCGCCTTTGACAAATTAGGCCTGTCCTCCTATGCCTCCCAGTTGCCAACATTCGCTGGTCAGAATGGATTCATGGGAATCGTAAATATTTAGAAAAATTCAATGAGATTAATGGGATTAGTCAAAATGGTCCGCCTACTTCCGGCTCATCTCAGGAATGTAGCCAAGGCATTCTTTGACAACTTCGACGACGCCACCAAGACGAATTGGAGCGCGACGACTAGAATGAAGGCCCATTTCTCGTCGGACTAATTTCTGGACATCGCTAAGGAAACAACCACGGATACGAAAATGTTCAGCGGAGAAGCGCTGGTTATGTTTTCTAACAGGGTTAGAAGAAACATTCTCGAAGCTTTCCTAGGTGCTGATGAAGCCGTCCACCGTGTATTCCTGCATAATGTGGTCTCATAAGAGGTTTGATGGACACCATCAAGCAAAAACTGAAGTTTTTGAGGCCCCTTAAACTAATTACGACCAGTTGGTGAAGGATGCGGAAAGTATGTGGAATATCGTCCGCATAGATGGATCAACCCGCGAAAATGGCACGCTGATTGCCAAAATTGATCAGGTCTTGGAGACACTTACAAGACAGTCGCGTGCTGTTAATTATGTCCGCCCTAGTTATGAAGACCAAGCCCATCACTCTTTACGTAATTCGCCAAACCGTTGTGAAGGTAACTGAAGGCACTAGCCATGGTTTTTGCTTTCAAGCAGTTTTTTACTAGTGTGATCTTTGCGATATGTAGCAAGCGCAAAGATCACACTAGTAACTGGCCACGCACCCCTTAAACCTCCGATGCACATGTCAGATCTGCTAAGCCGCTAATTCTGAATATGGATGGTTATTAAGATCTTTTTCAGAGAAAGGTTAACTAAATTTCAGAAGATAATAGACAAATTTTCCAGGACTGTCTGTACAATACAGCACATAGTACAACTGCACTATTGATTCCTGATCCCTATGTGCAAAATGTAATTTCTGGGCACCACGATAATCCAATAACGGGACCTCATTTAGGAATACAACAAAATATGCAGCGGTAAAAGCTAGGTGTCACTGGCCAACTTTGTATTTAGATGTCAATACATATGTGAAGAATTGTCCATTAGACGAAAAAGTCAAATCCCCTTCGGGCAACATTATACGCGAAGAGCTAGGAAGTTTCCCAATCCCCAGCGACCTTTTTAGCGCATATCGGAATGCATTTGTTATATGCCTTCCTCTCGTCACGACGGAACTAGTCTTTAAAGCTATGACAAACGATGTTATTTCCAAATGCGGCATTCCGAATGAATTAGTTTCGGATCGCGGCTCAATTGCACCAGTGGCATCTTGCAAAAATCAACATCACTCTAGGTATTTTAAACATGTTTACCATAAGCTGCAATCATAAAGCTAACGGTCAGGTGGAGTGAATAGGGAAGGTGGTACATGATTCCCTAACTTCATATTACAGAGGTCAAAGATCTGTTGTCAGACTTTCTTCAATGCATTGTGTTTGCTTTAATTGCGGTAAAAGATCAATTACAGGAAGCCCATTAGGGGCCCATTCTTCGTCGTACACGGAAGAAACCCGATCATATGGTGTGATGCCGTCCACAGCTTACAGTCCACAGTTGTATTCGCCACAGACAACTTCGAAGATCAATTCTCTGCTGGTCAGAAAGACTGCATCATAGCAGTTGGGCGGAAAATTGCAGAAAAGACGAAACTACACAAGGCGGGATACGATCAGTTTCATAAATTATCAATTGGCAACATGATGATGGTGTTCCCAAGCTCGAGGACGATACAGCGACACGTCGGTAGCTATGACGAGTAATCAGCTTGTTCTGGCATCCAGCCAGAATTGTCGGCTCACCACTTCATTCTCCTCCAAGGGCGCTTATCTGCCACTTCATGACGAGAGTCCTCCATAAGTGTGTTTGGCGCGACCTCGTTGATAGAAAGAGGCCAAGCCTGTGTCTGCACGATTGAGCGCATATCATAATATTAATAACACTGACCACTACGGTCCTTTCAATAAACCTTTTGACGAGCCAACATACTCGCAGAGGTAAACACAAAGGAGCCAACATACTCTTAGTGCAGGTCAGAGCGCCACCATACGCTCATAACCAGGACATTTCTGGTGTATCGGCTAAATCTAGCCAAGAAGTTAGCCTAGATCATCTTGTTCTTTCCGAAGCAACTAGTTTTCGTCCACTGTACGCAGGCGGAACATGTCACCATGGCTAGAAGATAGCGGCGTACACCAGACTTCTCCTATGCGGTTGTGACGAATAGTCGTATCTCCTTCTCCTGCTCATTTTGCATAAGTGATTAACCACTGAACCACCATGAATTGTGTACAGAAGTGGAATCGCGTTACTCCTCTAACATTTCGCTATCTCTATTGCTCCGTTATCCCTATAACGAGTATATTTTGGTGCATCGGCCCAATAAGCCACAGTCGTATGATGTAAGTCTCTCGCGTACAACCTCTAGAGCAACAAGTCGATCTATTTCAGATCGCATTCCTTAAAATAAAGGGAATCATAAGTCTCTCGCGTACAACGCCTAGATCCGCAAGTCGATCTATTGCAAATCGCATTCCCTAGAATAAAGGGAATCGTAAGCCTCTCGCGTACAACGAGAGGACCAGCCAAGGACCAGGACCGGCTACGACAGGACCAATCGACAGGATCCTATTCAGTGCTTTAACTGTGGCGGCACTGGCCATTATTCACGGGCCTGCCTGTTTCCACGAAGGGAATCTCGCAGCACAGGTCGGTCAATTTTTTCTTGAAGCGTGTCTCTTCGCCCTAGTGCATTTAGTAGGGATCGCTATCCTAACCCTCCTTGCGCTCCTCTGATGAACGTTCACGCTCAAGGCGATTCTCTTGAGTCCGTTCAGCAGCAAATTAGTGTTTTGTCGATTTCGCTTCGTGAGCGCGATGAGGCTTTGCAAAATTCCAGCACGCGCATTGCCGCTCTGATTAAACGGAGCGAGGAATTATCTCGCTCTCATTTCTCTGCCTCTCCCTCCTCTTCCGGCTCCTTACGCCCTTCTGTCAACTCCTTATTTTTGTGCTGTACCTTGTTATGCCTTCTGTCGGCCGTATGTGTCGAGCCGCCCTGGATCTGCCCACACGATCCAAATGATTCGCTGAACAGTATTCCTTTCTCTGTTAACTGCTCCCGCCATCTAGGTCTATCGCCCCAATATTAAGCGCTATGACACCCCGGCGTTCCTATAAGATCGTGAGATACTTAGACGATGCTGTGATATTTGACAAAATCTTCAAGGATCACCTGACTTCTCTACGGAAAGTCTTTCAACGTATATATATATATATATATATCCACTAGTAACATTGCGAGGGGAGTCCTCAACAGCATGGATTACCAGTTCGAAGACGTAAAGAATGTGAGTTGTGGAAATGAAGAGTGAATAGGACTTTAAATGTGTCCAGTTAAATTGTTTTTATTTTCAGAACGTCGACGAGCTTAAACGCGAGGTGGAGAGAATCCAGCAATTCCTGAACGAGAGAGGGGTAAATCCGGCTCCATAACCTTTTTTGTAGTTACAATTGCTTTCAAGCAAATAAAAAATTGTTTGGAATTTGTGTTTCATGTTCTTATACATGTGTTGTGTTCATGACACCTTCAGAAAATCTATAAAAGTCGTGATTAATATAAACACAATCTGCTAAAGTTCTTTATTTTCAACTGTAATCAATCATAATTAAACGTCTGTTAATACTTTTTGCCTTGATCAAAAAGTCATATAATTATATTGAATAAATCAATGAGATCATCTGTGGAGGAAGCTGCGAGCGAATTTTCACGTGCTCGTCGTAAGCGTCGAAATCGCATCAGGAAAGATGAACCTATTAAAGAGTACAAAAATCACATTAAAAAAATGAAACAAAAAATCATTGGAGATAAGAAATAAAACGAAGAAAAACGAACCTGAAGAATAGGGGGGGGGTCGTACCAAATCCGTTCCCGAAGGGGGGGGGGGGGTCGTAAACTTTCGGCGAAAATCGAACCCACGCTTGACCCTGCTAGTGGGCGTTGCACGATTGACCACACCGGTACTTAGCGGGCTGGCGCCCACTCCAAGATTGCACATGGTTGTGGAACAGGGGTGCACACAAAATTCTGTGCGTTAAATTTTTTTAACGAAATTTTTTAACGGAAAATTTTCGTTAAATTTCCGGTAAATCGTCAAATTTCGTTAAAAAATAAAAACAGCTAAAAACCATTACTTCAAGAGAAAAACAATAAAAAGTTTGAAAAATAATGAACAACATATACGCTACAATAACACTGCGGTGTAAGATAAGCAATTAAACATCAACAAACACAGAAAAATAAACAAGCCTTCAGCAACAAGCTATCTACAGGGTGCGAAATAAGAACAGGTATGGAATTATCATTCAAGATTATCAACGACAAGGCATCTTAAAGTGCGCAATCGGGCAGGTACCCGGAGTTCCTTCCTCCCTTTCCGAGTTCTTTTGTCTGACTGCTCTAGGAACATACGCAATCTCGATGCGGGCTCCAGCCCGCTAGTACAGAAAGAACAAATAAAAATACAATTAAGAGCCTATCAGCGGGATGTTAAAACGCACGATTTTCTAGTGCCTCGTGGGTGGCAAAAAATGAAAAAAAAGGGAAAAATCCTTTTTTTGCAACGTACAACGGGACCTTGACGCGACATTGGTCACACGGTCCTACACTGCCGAAAAGGTGTGATATGTCGTCAACGTGTTAACATTCAGGAAACGTAGCTTTCCCAATTTTTGTTATCAGCGTTTTTCTAAAATCGTTTAAAATACGTCTAGCGGCCGAAAACATTCCCTCCGTCTCGACTGTTCCAGGTGGCGGGCAAAAGTATTCTAGAATAAGCAACGCCAGGTGAAAGTAGGCATATCTTACGAGGAGATCAAACAAGTACCTTTGTTTATTCGTTGACGTGCTTGGGGGCTCAGCGAAGAAATTTCTAGCTCCAAAATGCATTAACAGCTAAGGATAACTGGTGGAGTTATTCAATCCCTTTTGTCCCTTTAGAAATGCGCCACGCATTCTACTTCTACGGAATATCGTAGAGGCGATTTAAATGCATATTTGACCAAGCAATGAGTTGCGGTGGCCAGACGATGAACAAGTCAGCGCTTTGACCTTCCCAGACAAGTCAGACTGGTATCAATTCACCGACCACGGTGGGATGAAGAGATTGGTTGGTCTGGGCGAGAAATCCGAACCAGGAACCTGGTATCGGGTGCATGCGACAGCTGGCACCTGCTCCGACTGCGCTATATGCGCCCAAAATATCACTATAGTAGGCCGTATTAATTGACTCAAACAAGATTTGAATCCAAATTTTCTGCTTCCATGGCGTAGACTTTGACGTCGTAAGATAGAGGACGGCGTTACACAATCCTTTTTGGAATGCGCCAAGCGCTCTACTTTAACGAGATATCGTGTAGGCGATTTTAATGCGTGTTTCTCCATACAATGACTTAAGGTGGTCGGTCGATGAACAAATCAGCCTTATCTTTGCCAGATAAGTCTGGTACCAATTCGTCGACCTCGGAAGGATGGAGGGCCTTGTTGAACCAAACGAAAAATCGGAACCAGGAACCTGGAACCTGGTATCGGGTGCAAGCGACCGCCGGCACTTCCTCCGACTGCGCTACACGCGCCTATAAAATGCATTATGTATTTCCAAAAATTCAAAACAAATTGTTAGTGTTAGTATATTTTGTGCCACACAAGGTTTGTAGGTGGACAGCTTTTCTTCCCTTCATCTCCGACAGAGTTACTGCTGATATTCAAAGAGTTCTTGTTACAGCACAGCTGCAGGACGATGTTGTCTTGGTAAACGTACCAGGGAACAACATCAGAAAGCAGCTGGTCCGAAATCGACTCTATGACAAGCAGTGCATATCGGAGAGATGTGTTATTTGCCCAAACGGTGGTTTAGGAGATTGCTCAAAGATAGGAGCAATTTATCAAATCGAATGTTTGAGCTGTAACGCAAAATACATTGGGGAAACGGGAAGAGCTCTGGCGGTACGCGTAAAAGAACATTTAGCCAGTAAAAGACGTGGATTGCAATCCAGCCCACTTGGCAGACATAGAATTGATGCGCATGACGGAAACGACTTTGAGGTGAAATGTACAATATTGGCCATTAAGAACGACATCTCAGCACGAAAAGCCTTAGAAGCATTCTGAATTTTTACAAGAAATCCAGTGATGAACAACCGAAATGAGTGTCTAGCCGTAACAAGTGACTTCTTGCCGTTTGTGCCTCATTGTGAACTGTAGAATGATCAGAGGGTGATATCCGCCCAGTGTGGTTTATTCGCCCATACTGGTCACAGGGCGAACATACGCCCTTAACGGTGGACCTTGGTGAGTTCGTCTCTCTCATTTGGTCTCTCTGGGGTGGTTGTAGATGTACGTCGAAAATGCTAGAGTAGTTGAGGCGCTTGGTGGGGTAGAGCGCAAATCTAACCTTCACACCATGTTTAGGCCTCTGAAGACGACGGAACGTCGAAACGTCAGGCCCTGCTGAATAAAGCTGTCCACCTACAAACCTCGTGTAGCACAAGATATACTAACACTAACATCTTACAATGCCGAGATTTCAAGAAGAGAGAAGTTGGGAGCTACTCAAAACAAATTCATCAAAACATTAAAATATTCTTGCTGTTTTCAATAGTTTTTTTCTGCAACGGTCCTAATCGGGAGGATGAGTCCTGCTCATTAGAGGATACTAAGGGTAAATGTGATAAACTCACTGAGAAAAAAGTCCGTTAAAAATTCCGTTAAATTTCTAAAAATTTCCGTTAAGTCGTTAAGCCAGATTTTAACGAAAAACGCCGTTAATTCGTTAAATTCGTTAAATCGTTAACCGTTAAATGTGCACCCCTGTTGTGGAACACTCACATAACTAGACAAGGGAAGGAAGTATGGAGGTTTAGCTGATCTAACCTACCCATTTCAAGATAGCTTACCGGCGTTTAGCGGGCACCAGACCGCTTATACCTAGTATCGACGGCTATAGCGGCATGTTGTCCAGTGTTATGGGTGATGTGAGTTACAAACTGTGGCACATTTATGCCTGTGGAGGTATGTAGTAGTGGAAGTGAAAGAAGCATGAAGAGTAGAGGGTGGCAATATTTAATCCCTTTGTGGGATGTGCCACGCATTCCACAAAGGGATTAAATATCACGGAAATCCGAACCACGAACCAGAGTCAGACGCTCGCGACAGCCGGCGCCTCCTCCAACTGCGCTATAACACGCTTAAGGGCCTGTTCATACGTCGCTACGGGAGCGACGGAAGCAGAGGTCCAGGCACTATTGTACTTTCACAACTCCACGGGTCGAGGAAAGGTCGAAAAAATTTATTTCGCCCAAACTTTGGCTAGGAGGGTTATTTGGGGTGCTGATCACGAATATGACATCCGTTTTTCGTTTTACGCTGGAGTACGGTAGGTTACGGTAGGTACGGGTTACTAAGGCTGCCAAGGTCATGATCGCCGATTTCGCCCAAACTTCGGCTAGGAGGGTTATTTGGGGTGCTGATCACGAATCTGAGATCCGTTTTCAAAATTACGGCCGATTACGGTAGGTTACGGTAGGTACGGGTGACTAAGGCTGCCAAGGTCATGATCGTACCGTACTTCAGCGTAAAACCGTGCTCCAGCGTAAAACGAAAAACGGATGTCATATTCGTGATCAGCACCTCAAATAACCCCCCCCCCTAGTCGAAGTTTGGGCGAAATCGGCGATCATGACCTTGGCAGCTTTAGTCACCCGTACCTACCGTAACCTACCGTACTCCAGCGTAAAACGAAGAACGGATCTCATATTCGTGATCAGCACACCAAATAACCCTCCTAGCCAAAGTTTGGGCAAAAATTTTTTTTCGACCTCTCCTCGACCCGTGGAGTTGTGAATGTACAATAGTGCCGAGGTCCATCAGTTTCAAAGATTCAAAGATGACCTATTGAGGGTTGTGGAATGGTCGGGGCGTCGGCTACGGATCCGGCTTCAAGTTCGCCTTCGGTCGATCTTCGGCTACAATCTCCTCTAGTCAGTTCAACAGAACGATCATCGGGTACCAATTGCTAATCAAGAGAACTTCAGGAAAAAATTCAAGAAACCTAGAGCGTTCAAGAGTGTCAGCATAGCAAGATAAAAAAG
This sequence comes from Heligmosomoides polygyrus polygyrus, assembly GCA_947396885.1. Lineage (NCBI taxonomy): Eukaryota > Metazoa > Nematoda > Chromadorea > Rhabditida > Heligmosomidae > Heligmosomoides > Heligmosomoides polygyrus. The sequence goes on along the minus strand of OX377202.1, from coordinate 101,945,733 downwards.
ATTAGATCAAGGGATTTGTCATTTTTACAAAGAACACCACACATGAACTTCACGCACACCAGCGTAAGGCGACACAACGCTACCCAACAACAATTCCAAAGGGGTGACTTTTCCCTAACATAATCCGTCTTTACTTGTTTCGTCGGCATTTCCTCCACTTTTTATCCAAAGTGCTCTCTTAAGTTTTTTTTTGTGTTCCATTTCTTTCCAAGCAAGTTCTAGGAAATTGATCCCCTTTGTTATTTCTAGGATTGTTTTCTTGACTTCTTCATCGTTCTTGTTGAATCGTTGTTGTACATAAACAATAGACAAACAAGTAACTAAATTACATGCTGATCGGTCAAAAATATGCACTAGAACCTTAAGTGGCATACCGTTGTCAACAAGGTAACGATGGAACCAAAACTATAGCTGACAAACAATATGCCGATAACCAGTAAGACGCTGCTTATTTTTAGTTTATGATTTTCTACTGTATAGACGGCTTGGGCGCGTGTAGCGCAGTCGGAGGAGGCGCGACTGCCGCGTGCACCCGATACCAGGTTCCTGGTTCGGATTTCTCGCCCAGGCCAACCAAGCCCTCCATCCCTCCGGGGTCGGTGAAATGGTACCAGACTTGTCTGGGAAGGATAAAGCGCTGACTTGTTCATCGGCTGGCCACCGCAAGTCCCGCAGTATGGCCAAATACGCATTCATGTCGCCTCCACGACATCCCGTAGAAGTCGAATGCGCTGGCGCATCCCAGAGGGGATTGAGTAACGCCGTCATTTATCCTTATCCTTATAGAAGGCTCATTTCTTATCATGACGTGCTCTATTAAAAAAGGAGCGACGCGACAGATGCTCTAACTTCAGCTACAAGGTGGAATTTTAAAGGCCAAACGAGATGTAGTAAGTCTGGCCCAAATTTCCTCTTCATTGTCAATCTGATTTCATCTTTATGCTCTCGAGAAAGGGAGTGCATCGAAGACTATATTGCCAAAATTTTTACTCTTCATTGCATACATACAGAAGCGATTCTGTAAATTTCAAAGACACAATGTACTGCTCTAGGCTATTAACTCATTCTCAGATGAGAGGAGAGACGAAAACGCCTTGGACTGCCTAGTTTGCCAAGCAGATCACATAAGAATGACTTCTTTGTTATCTATAGATGATTTTTAGGAGAGCAGGTCCAAATTCCTGCGAGTTTTTCGATCGAACCCACTCCAGAATTAGAGATGAACATGCTAAACTCAGAATTCTAGTTGCTAAGTAAGTTGCTCTATAAAAGATGATGATAAAGGACGGTGTGCTCAAATCCTTTTGGGATGCGCCACGCTTTCTACTTCTAGTTTATGTTGTGGAAGCGATTTAAAGGCGTATTTGGCCAAACAATGACTTGCGGTGGCCAGCAACCGAACAAGTCAGGCTTTATCCTTCCCAGACAGGTCTGGTACCAATTCACCGACGGGATGGAAGGCTTGGTTACCCTGGGCGGGAAATACGAACCATGAGCCTTGAATCGGGTCACTTTAGAGTGAACATAGAGCGAATTCTAGAGCGTGAGTAGCGGCAGAAGGTAATTCCTCCCATGCGCTGCTCACGCTCTAGAATTCGCTCTATGTTCACTCTAAAGCTCTAGTATCAAAGCTCTTTCACTCTTCTACAAAAGGCTCATTATCACCAAAGAGCTGATTCTGCCTTACAGGCATCTAGAGGTTTTCCTTATGAATCCGTATACCCTATAAAATGAAGGATAAAGTACGGCGCTACTCTACTCGTTTTGGGGTGCGCCACGCATTCTACTTCCACGGGAAGTGGAGGCAATTTGAATGCGTATTTGGCCATACAATGACTTGCGGTGGTCAGCCGATGGACAAGTCAGCGCTTCATCCTTCCCAGACAAGTCTGGTACCAACTCACTGACCCGGAGGGATCGTAGGCTTGGTTGGCCTGGGCGGGAAATCCAAGCCAAGAACTTGATATCGGATGCAGGCGACAGTCGGCGCCTCCTCCGGCTGCGCTACACGCCCCCATATACTCTATACGTAAATTTTTTCTACCCTATGCTGGATGTCTTGGAGAGCTTCGTTTTGTTTTGTTTTGCGTGGACATAACCCAATCCTCTTAAGACGGAGATTAAGAAATAGTTCAGTCTGCGCTTGACACGGATTCATAGACTTAGGTCACTCCTAATCAAGGGTCAAGCGAATGTTAGCACCTATCATAGCCCTGTGCACCGCAAAGGTCAGGCGGTGCTACACCATTCTAGTGACCTCTGTTATCACACCGTCTGATACGGAGTTCCTGTGGGAAGAGGAGACAGATAACGCGATAGCATTCAGATGACACCAACGCCAGTAGTTGCCGGCGCGTCATTCACTGATCGGCTAGTCTCAATCTGTGTGCCTGTCTGGATATTCTTTATTCTGCTGTATTCACTGTTATTCTAATCCATTCTGCTACTATACATTTCTATTATTTCTATTATGTTTCTATTTATATGTTTTTCTATTGTCATATATTATACTAATATATGATTGGTAAAATTTCATTTTCACTGAGGTGGTGCTGAACACCAGACGCACGCACTGGCAGAGCCGTCTGCCTTTGCCTGACGTTCACTTCACTTCTTAACAGCGAAAAAATATCCTGCATCAATTTTTCCAAGCTTACGGTAGGAATGTCCTAGATTTGTCCATTACTTACCTATCTAAGCGCCAGGTCCCTGGGATTCACCTTTATATCCACGATATCAATTGCACGCTGATTCCTAGTCGTCAAAGCGGTCACCCGAAGCCCGATCTCGAGCAACTGTCGGGAATTTAAAAAGAAGATGTGCCTCAAGCGGTACACGACTGTTGGTAAACTAAAGAGCAACCAGTCTCTTGTCAATAATAGATGATACCTTATATGTATAAGAAATCCATGTCGGGTTGTACCCAATCCGCACCCTCGACGGCGACGCCCTGCTACGGGAGTTACGTCTACATTTCCCAGGCCGGAAGATCGTTTGCCGCCAACTGCCTGGAATAGGCTCGTCTACCCTCTCACTCTATCCCTTTTCTATCACCCATTTACTGTATGCTATCTTATAATAAGGATACGTACTGGATATATACTAGACATAGGAACAGGTACTCCGTAGGATTCATCAGGTAAGGAGTAATTAACTTTTAACCTGGTACCTTTAGCAATACTCGCTGACGCACCTACTAACAGAGAATTTTAGGTGCTACACATTAGCACAGATGTAGATGACATAAGAATACAGTAGGAAGAATTTCAAGCTGCAATCGACTTGATACATGGAGAAATTCGACAGATGGCAAACTTCGCAGCTTGGGAAAGAGTAGCGCAGCCACGTCTAAAGAGGAGAAGTCAAAAGAAGCTGACCATTGTCGCGACGTTCGCGACCCCGTCCCTTCTCATGCTTTGTTTGCTCGCATGAGAGCTTGCCCTCTCTGATAAGAGGGCACCAGAACGCTTACGAACCGAATAAAGGTGGCTAGCAGAAAGACTGTTCTCGTCACAGAAGCATTATCCCACTGAACCACCTACGGGTACACAACCATGTCGGGAGAAATATGGGCAGATTTCAGGACCCGTCAAGGAACACGACTCGGAATTAGGTATTTCTTCCCTATGCCGTGAAACGGCCGAACTCCGCCACCAACCCTCTCCTTAGGGAAATCGTCTACGGTAAGTCGCGAAGCTACAAGCCCCAGAGCAACGTCTTCCTCAACGGAGGTCATCAGGAGTGAGGCTAGCGCCTCCAGCCGTGTAACGGCCGAAACCACTAGCGAATCATCTATGGACACCACCGCCGACGCGCTTGAGCGAGGGTCCTCCATCCTTTCCGACACCATCGAAGGTACTCCCGAGATGGATGTCGTCGACTCAACAGACGCAGCAAGCTCCTCGATGAAACCACGGACCAGGACATGGAGACCGTTAAAGGTTCCGACGACGAGCAGCCGTCATTGCGCGCAGGAGCACTCGAGGATTCCTCCTGCTCTCCCCCTCCCCCTGTCTATCGTCTCATACAGTATGCATTCTAATAAAGATGCATACTGAATCTATACTAGAGCATAGGAGCAGATACTCCATAGGATTAATCAGATAAGGAGTATTTAATCTTTGATTTGATATGGAGGTCCCGGAGAGATTCCTAGGTTCTATGTTTATTTTAAAGTGAACGTCTTTTATCCTTTCGTGGAGATGGTGACAAAAATATTTTTTCTTTTGCATAACTGACTGATAACTAATTATCCCTTATTACCCCTCCCTATCTGATGACTTACGGTGACCGACGTCCAAAGCCGGATGGAACCCTTTATAAGGACCCACCCTCTTGTCTTCGATCATTAAACCCGCAGTCGACGTCCTCGACTGATCAGCATACTCCTGAGACTTCATCGACGTGCAGCCTCACTCTCAAGGTCTCTTTAACGATCGACCACGGCACTTCTTGACCAAACACAGTTGGAGAGTTGTCGCTAGTCCCATCCTTTGGCATTGAAACGGCTATAGCTCTTTTAGAATTATTTTGAATTAAAAAATTCTTTCTATTCATATCGCTCTTACGATATCTTTTAATAAAAAACCTCCATTTATTTTAATCTTTTTTCTTTCTTTTCCTAGACCTCAGTAGCATTTAAGATAGTCTATGCGTAGTTCTTGCACCTCTAAGCTAGAACGACACTCGTCCTCCACGGAGTACAGTGAACAAGAGGATACCAAAAATCATCTACGCCGGAAATCTTTCGCCGCTCTAGGGACCTAGTATCTATTAAACGTAAACCCCTCTCACCTCTTTCAAATAATCCCTTTGAGAAACGGTTAAAAGGTTCTAGTACCCCTCGGGCATCTCAGCAATCTGAAAACAGTTCCTTACCTGTTGTACCCCATCGAATCAAACATCTTTCAGTCCCACTTAGCTTCCACAGAAGCAAATTAGACATGAATTTCTGTGCCATCCTTAAAATCAACGCATCTACCCGCACCCAGAGCCAAGCTTCTTTCGATTTTTGGGTCATCGTGTGTTACACTGCGGTCACGCTACGGCTCCTACATTTGGACGTAGCGAAGTACCTCGACAAGGTTTAATCCTGCTGCTGGCTGGTCTCCTGACGATTAATTTTCGTAGATCGTCTCCTTCTTCCCCCGCACCGCCCATGTCGCCGTTCCCGAGCCACCCATCGAGGATACGCCACTGAGCGCTACCAGTCGACCTCGTTTCGTCGCACCCCTCGTTCTATCTCAGGTCAAGATCGACACCGAAAACGGGTGGCCACGCCGGGCGACTACGGTATCAGCCCAGGTCATGGCGTTACCCACAGAGCAGCAGTTCTTCATTACGCAGATCCCTGTTTCAGCCAATCACGTGCGGATGATTGCGTTGGTTGACACCGGCGCAGGGATTACTGTAGCCAGCCAATCTCTCCTACCATTGCTCGGCATCTTTCGACTCAATCCGAGTCAGTCAAGTTCCTTCAGCCGTAGGAATGGCTGGAATACCTGTCCGCTTCGTAGGATGTGATACAGTCGATCTGGCGATTGGAGACCAACAGCTGAAGCAGACAGTGCACTTCACGGAGTTGCAATGTGTCCCGACAGCGGCCAATTTCTACAACATGATCTTAGGAAAGACGTTCTTAGTCGCCTTCCAGCTTGGTCAGTCGACTACAAAAATCGAACGCTTCATATGGGAGACACCCAGGTCCAGATCTTTACATTCGTGGTAGAGGAACTTCCCTTGCCCATCCCACCAATGCGGAACCCTCGCTGGAAATCGCAGTGCGAGCCGCAGAAACGGTTCCTTCAACCTGGTTTAGAAACCATGGTTCCGTGGTATGTGGTCGACGTCTCCAGGAACCTCAGACCTACGATGTCATTGGGCAACGTGCTCAACAGCGAAGCACTCTTCGTAGCCCCAGCCCGTTTTCAGGTCTGCAAAACTCCGTCTTCTTCTGTCGAATCCGTCTCTAGCCGTCCAAATCGTCTACAAAGACCAGCGACTGGCCACAGCCGAGACGCTTCAGGTCGCCCCAGATGGGTCTCTCGCGAGGAGATCCAGCCGTGTTTTTAGCGGCGCCCAGGTGCTAGCTCATCAACCCAACCAAGCTGATGGCTTGACCACCAGACCAGTGCCTTTTCAGATCGATCTTTCTCATGCCGAAGTAACAGATGAGCAGAAGGCACGGCTACACGACCTTTTTGTAGAATTTCAGGACCGTATCTCCACCTCCTGCGATTAAGGCGACGACGGAAATCCCACCTACGAGGCATCGCCCGACCAGAGTTCCGACCCGATTCCAGAAGGAATTAGACGACCACATCAACAAGCTTCTCCAAGCAGCAGGAATCGTGGAAAGCGACACCCCATGGGTACACAATACGGCACTCGTCAAGAAAAAGAACGGGTCACTACGGGTCTGTTTGGACTTTAGGCCGCTGAACGACATCACCATCCCGGACCATTACCCACTTCCAAGGATCGAGGACCTTTTCGAGAAGGTAGCAGGTAACAAATTTTATACCTCTTTCGATCTAGTCTCCGGCTACATGCAACTGCTGCTGTCCCCTGAGGCTCATGCCAAGCGCCGTTGGACTACGCATCGAGGAGTGTACCAGTTCGTCTACTTCCCTTTCAGCCTTCGCAACGCCGGCGCCTATTTTTCTCGAGCAATGGCCAAGATCTTAGCGGGACTTGACGGTAACTGTCTCTCTTACTTCGACGATATCATCATTTTCAATAAGGATTGGGAACTGAAGGCCCATTTCTCGTCGTACTCTTTTCTGGACATCAGTAAGGAAACAACCGCGGATATGAAAATGTTCAGTGAAGAAACGCCAGTTATGTTTTCTAGCAGGGTCAGAAAAAACACTCTCGAAGCCTTTCCAGATGCCGATGAAGCCGTCCACCGCCTATTTCTGCGGAATATGGTCTTCACGAAAGGTTTGATGGACACCACCAAGCACAAACTGAAGATTCTGAGGCCCCTGTAAACCAATAACGGACAATTGGTGAAGGATGCGGAATGGATGTGGAATATCGTCCGCCTAATGGATCAGCAGCGAAAATGGCACGCTGATTGCTAAATTTGACCAGGTCTTGGAAACACTTACCAGCAGTCGCGTGCTGATAATTATGTCCGCCCTAGTTACAGAGACCAAGCCCACTATCGTCGGCGACGACGATGCCTCTACGAGAAGAGGCCTCAGCCGTCCACTGTACGTGGGCGGAATAGGTTACCATAGCCAGAAGGAAGTGACGCCAGACTTCTCCTAAACGGTTGTGACGATTAGTCATATCTCCCTTTCGTGTTCATTATACATAAATGATTAACCACTGAACCATCCTGAATTGTGTACAGAAGTAGAATCGCGTTACTACTCTAACATTTCGCTATCTCTACATCCATACATCAGGTATATTTTGGTGCATCGGCCTAATAAGCCATATTGTAAGTCCCTCGCGTACAATGCCTAGAGTCAATCATAACTTCGAGTTAATCGCGTGAAAAACCTTGAAACCGTTTTCTGGAGCGTATGGTCGTGACTTTAAGGTCTGGTTCCGCAGTTGAAGATATCGGACCAGCTCAAGACCGATATTCTATCTGAGTGGCGAAGCTTGCGATTTAGTGGATGAAATGTCGGAGGAAAGTAAGAGCGACTTCGACTGCATTGTAGAGCGTATGCGTAGTCATTTTGAGTCCCCTCATTTTCGGAGTCTAGCTCGCCGGCAGCTATGCGATTGCATGCAGACTCAAACTGAGGGCGCGCGCGATTTTGCTGAGAGGCTCAAGCATGTTGTAAAGAAGGTAACTCGGGACAAGCCAAGCATGCCCAAAACGAAAGATTGTTGGACGAGCGCTTGAAACCCAGCCTGCGCTTCTACCTGAAGGCGGCAAACCCTGCCACAGGGAGTAATAAAGGTCATTATGTACGAATCACTTTTCGCGGATGCGGCTAATAGTATGAGTGTTTTTTTAGGTTTCTAACCTCCTATTCCTAGAGCAATACACCTTTACTTGCATTAAATATCTAACTCGCACATTTGCTCAAATATGTTAAACTAATGTGTTTCTCCGTGCAATATTTTCGGCCATAAATTTAACCGTTAGCAAATGTCTTTGACGCCGCTGCTCACAGGAATGGACTCCAGAGCTTTTAGGTGAAGCATCAATGATCCAGAGGCCACATTCATTGCACTTCTTTCCCGTTTCCAGTACGCGTGCTACACCTTCGTTTCTGATAGTTAGCAGTTACCCCGTGTGAAGACGTTTACGACTTCCTCTAGGCTGTGGCTCTCTGCCCACAGTCAGTGCTGGATGTTGCCCACCGCAGGCTCAACGCACCAGTCTCTGACATCTGAACGGTGTACCGTCCGCACGCTGGCCTCATGCGCCTCAATTCCAAGTTTTTCTATGACGACGCTTTGTTGTGTGGCCCACCCGTAGAATTACGTCAAAATCTGCTGTCACATGTAAAACTGACGAATCCTGAGATTCCGTTCGCAGTTGTGAACGTAATAGATCGCACTGTCAGATCAGTCACCGTGTCATACAGCAACGAGATTGAAGCAAACGCGGTGCGTGCCCTAGTGTGCCTTTTAAAAGCAAAAGGTTTCCGTGCTGAAGACCTTACGATCATATGCCTGTATCGCGACCAAAAATATCTATGTGAACTGTGCTGCGCGATACCGAGGTGGCAGTCGCTATGGTCGACAGTGCGCAGGGTTCGGAGAAATCCATTGCGATTGTGTGTACCACACGTACTCATCGACAAAGATGCCAACCATTCGTTTTTTGCCGGCCCTAGGCGCCTCAACATCGCGTTTTCCCGAGCACGAGTTGAAATGTTCGTTATTGGATCGCTCTCGTCTCTCAAAGTCATACCACTATGAGAACGGATCATCACACCGTCGCCTCAACAGAGTTCTGGTTAAAATGAGCTTCTTAGAGAAGACCATCCTTGCTTGAATCAAGTATTAAGTCCGAGGACGGAGTTCGCGAAAGGGGGATGTAAGGGAGGAACGAGGAATCAGTATTGTGAGTCCCGTATCTCGCTCCGCGTGACCTCCATTGTATTTCCCATGTATATTGATGTCTAAGATAGCAGAAAAAGTGCCCGTATCAATCGCAGGGTTTCAAAGAAGGGCCTGCGCGATTGATAGGGGAGTGATACGGCTCTAGGCATAAATAGCCGGAGCCCGAAGAAATTGTGCGCACACACTTTGTTCGATAATAAACTATTGGACTTCAAGAGTGTGTAAACTAAGGGCGATAACCAAACCCAAAAACAGAACCCCACCACAGGTTCAGAACCCCACCATAGGGTCAAAGAGCAGAGCCCTTCCACAGGTTCACTTGGTGCATCGGCCTAAACAGCCTTGTATCATAAATCAGTAGTTAACTCTACTGAAAAGCTCAATTAAGGACGCTAAATTGCAAACATGTCCTTGGTCTTTTATAAAAGGTTAATCGAACTGAGCTCTCAGTTCCTGCATACGATCGTGGAGAGATTCCCGCCATACGCAGAAGATCTGCAGCGAGGTAAACTTGCTGCAAGGGAGCATAGAAACGATAGTGCAGAGTAGAAATACTCTGCAAAGCCTTGTTCGAGAGCTCAAAGGGGAAGTCGAAAACCAGCAAAAAATCTCACTTCCGAGATTGAAGAAATGGAGAGTGAGGCAAAATATAGCGATAGAATCGCTAAAGCCAATGAATTGATAAGCACACTCGAAACAAGAGTAAATGAAGCAAAAATCAGTAATCTGGCAAGAAAGTTGGGTAGAACCAACACAGATGTAGAGCACACCTTCTCATCAGCCCAATATCGAAATTCCACCAGGCAAAGGCATGAAGAAATTGGTGATGCCCACAGTTACTCAAATGAGACAACTGTGCGTGTGCAAAATAGCCAGGTTGCCGGTCGATGAAGCCAGAACAGCTGAAACTTCATCGTTTCAGCGGAGACAAGAATGAATTCGCCGAGTTCTAGGCAATATACAACACATTTGTTCATTAGAACAATTCATTGAGTACAGTAGAAAAAATGCTGCTGTTGAAAGATAGCCTCAAAGGAAGAGCTGAAATGACTACAAAAGGAATTCAGCTCATCCCTTCCAACCACACATGGATGGTTGAGGCGCTCAAGAAGAAATACAGCAACAAGTCAACTAACAGGGCAAAAATCGTCCAAAAACTGATGGACTTACTATGAGAGTATGTTGTTTCACCTTTCTCCCTGCTGGCCGGTTCTTTCTAAACATCGCTGCCCCTTGCCCTCCTCTGTTTCAGGCCCGGACTTGCGGAGGACGGACCTATATAAGCGAAGACAAAGGACTCTTGAGGACTGCCACCCGGAGAGTAGAGGGACGCGCGGCTGCACCCAGGGACCCGGCCAGTATCCTCACCGCCGTGCTTCCGCTCCTCCCACCGACCACGCCGATATTCGTCCTCACTCTTGTGCCCAGCGATCTCCTGTTATGCTTTGTCGACGTGTTGCGCAATGTTACGTTCCAGCTCGTCGTTCCGTGCTTTGGGAAATATGGTAGTTTAATATGCACAATGAATTGACTTTGAGTCATGACTAGAGGCTGAGGGACCAAGACCATTACTATCATTTTACTGTCCAATGGCCTTTGTTTATTTTATTTTGGATGTATTTCGGTAGCTTATAAATGTAAAGTGAATAAAGATAAAGGTTTAATTACCCAAGTTTGAGGCTCATACATCTTAATCGCGTAAGGCCCACAAGATTGACGACCACGTGGCACTCTACTCAAAGGAAAGGAGAGCAGAGGAACCAAGAGGACCTTAAGATTGTCGAGTTGCACCCAATCCGCGACATTCCATGTGGGACTGATTTATTTATTTATTTATTTATTTATTACATGTGATGCCACATGTGGAAAAAACAACAACAATAACAAAACGTTAAAAAAATAATCAGCGTAAAGTCATAAAACATAAACAGGCGAAGTCTGAAAGCGCATAAATCAACCAACCCAATATTTGCTTCTTCGTGTTCTTTTAATGGGCGCTTATCATAAAGTTCGGACTTCTACCACGATATTCGAAATTTTTCTGAAATGATAAAGTGGAAAACAAACCATATAAATGCGGGACCTTCCGTTTTAGGTGCTTGAAATAGACAGTGAACGAAAAACTGGAAATAGCATTCAATCGGAAGGAATCGACTGACTTGTGTAGCATTGGTTTGTTAACATTGAATCGTCATGTTAAGAGCGTTCCAAATTGAGCCCGCTCCAGGAGTTCAACTGCCTGGGAACAACTTACAGAAGCATACGTAAGTGCGCATGTGGAACTGGCTCCCTCTGATTGACGAGTCGGAAGCCGGATGGTTAGTGGCAAAGAATACCCAACGACCCGACGATCCAGCTTCTTGGTTCTCTACGAATGTCGTTGTTGCTCAAAATAACCTTTCCCTAACATTATCCGTCCCCACCTGTTTCGTCGGCATTTTCTCTACTTTTAGTCCAAAGAGCTCTGCTTTCTTTGTGTGGCATTTCTTCGAAAGCAAGTTCTGGTAGGTGGACCTTTTCTAGTGATTCTAGCGATTTTTTCTTCACTGAATAATCGGTTCTGCCTGTTTTCATGTAATTGCTAGGTCTTTGTTGTGCATGATAGATAAATAAGTAAACAAGCAAATAAACAAGTAAATAGATCAAGCGCTGATCGGCCAGAAATGTGCACTTTGGCCTAAAGTTGCATAGCAGTATGAACAAGGTAGCAATGGAACCGAAAGAATGACTGATAAAGAATACACCGATAACCAGTAGAACGTGGCTTATGTTCCACCTGTACTACCTGTCGTCCGGTGTCGAGTTGCTCGAGCGGGCTCCAGCAGTTCTTCATTCGTCCCTTTCGCGTGTCAGAGTGCTCCAATGGGTACACCTCCCTCAAGGGACACGAAGAGAGTCATATCGGCCGCTTAGGGCCTTCTCGATGAAGTCCGACCAACCCTTGGTGGGCATCCTGGTGTTCTCTTGACATCCCGCGAAATCCAGTCGATGACGGCTGTCGTCTAGTGGGTGTCTGCGGAGCGCATTACGTGGCCGGCCCACCTAATTTTCGACGACTTGGCACATGCGATAGCGTCTCTAATCTTCGAACATCGACAAAGATCGGAACTATGGCTTATGGCTGGCTTAGGATTTTCTACTGCATACTAGGCTGAAGGATATTAGCTAAGAAACTTCATCTGGATAGAATAGTGTTTCTACCCAACTTTCTTTTAATACATTCCGACTGTGAAGGTCCGTTAGAAATATTGGGTAAACAAGATTTCCGATCAAAGTGAAAGTCTTTCATCATTCCTGATTCCTCAATGTCTAAGCACATCAAAAGGAACGCATTTTATTAAACTCTTCATAATCGATAAATCGAGCAAGATCGACTGTGAGCATTCGGGGAGATAAATAGACATCAGAAATAAGAACACTTTTCGTCAAGACCACAAGAGCTGGTGTTCTATTAGAACAGATCTGGAAGCTGCGGCAGTTGACATTTCTCGGCCGAAATCACATCACTGATGTCGACAACACGTCCTTGGTAGCGGACCTGCAACCGGTATCGTTGAAATATTTTCCATCAGAGCAAATTCTTGGTTATTGTTAACATATTTAGATTGGAAAATCTGATTTGTTTGGGTTCTGCCTCTTAATTGTTTGTCATAGTCACATCGAGCGCACTTTTTATCTCGTGATTTGTCACCCAATTATTTCCTATTTTTCTTTCTTTCTTCTTTCTCTATTCTATTTTCTGAGCAACTTAAAGCCAACATTCAATAAAAATCAAAAGTTACTGGAATTCTTTTCTTAACATGACGTACTCTATCGAAAAAGGAGCAAGTTGCAAAGTGAGCGATGCTCTAACTTCAACTACACAGTGGAATTTTGAAAGCTAGACAAAATCTGGTAAGTCTGGCCCGAGTTCCTCCTTTATTGTCAATCTGATTTCATCTTTATGTTTTAAAAGAAGAGGGGTGAATCGATGGTTATATTGTCAAAATTTCTACTCTTCGTTGAATGCATACGACAGACAGCGATTCTGAGGCCAGCACGTACCTCGAGAAACACACTGTCCGGACTGCTATCGCACTCGAGTCGAGTTCCGATCGGCTCTCCTTGAACTATCCGCTTCCGTCCGAAACCGAGGTCTTCTCTCGTCTTCACATTGTAGAGACGGACTTCAAATCCTGAAAAAAAAAACAATATTTAAACAATTATACAATAACATTAATGAAAATAATGAATACGATTTTCAGACAAATTGGCCACTTTCAAGTCAAATTCACTATGCCTTCCTTTGTCTGTTTTTTTTCTAAGACGCACTTCAGATGCAGCAATAAATAAACAAATAAATAAATAAATAGCACAGTTTTCACGCGAAATTGGACACGTTCCAAAACAAGTTGTACGTGAGCTTGACGCTTTTGAAATCGAACTAATATCTTCCAAATCGAAACGAGCTTCCTCCATATTAAAATACAGGCTCCTCAAGACGGTTGGAATAGTTTTTTGTTCAGTGAAAGCTGAAGGTTGGCAACTTTCTTTGAGATTTTCAAAGCATCTGTTTTACTACACTAAAAAATGATTGAATTTTTATTTAAAAAATATTTTTTATAATAAAAATAGGGCCTAAAGTGTATTCTAGAGGACAGAAAAAACAATTTTTAGCACGTTAAAGAAGGATATCGCAACATGCACTCATCCAGTTCTTTCAGGTTTAATTTGCTCGCTTTGCTGCAGCTTTTAACACAGTGAAGAAAAGTTATACATGTTTTCTTTCTTGCTTTTGATGCAACGTTGACCACGGCCACAAAACTTTTGCGATCAATCACAGGAAAATCGCGACGATCTGGTCGAGTGTATGGCTCCATCTCGCCTTTTAATAAACTAAATGATTGCTTGCACTTTTAATTCAATTTTTTATTTTTCCTTAAAAAATGTATAAAAAACGAATGTGTGTTCAATTATTGGGCCAGATGACTCCATATAAACTGAAAACTCCATATAAATCATACTACATAAATCTTTCATACTAAAAGTTATTCTAACCTTCTTGGAGAGCGTCTAATTTAATCTGAACATGAGACGATCCAACTTGATTTCAAAAGTGTCCACGTTGGTTTGAAAAAAGTACATTTCGATTTGAAAATGTCCAGTTTGATTTCATAGGTGTCAGTTTTGACTTGAAAAGTGTCTAATTTCACGTAAAAATGTACGTAAATACTTCGACCTTCAAATGAAGTAGTGGTGACACTTTAGAGGTCACTTGACGCTTCGGCAAAAAAAACAGATGTTTACTTTTAGGGCTATTATTTCGTTAGTTATTATGGATGAAATATGGTGAGGAATGATAATCGAGAACAACAAGATATAAATAAATAAGATAGACAAGAAAGAGAGGTAATTTCATGGACACATTGTGATGCTCTAAGCTATCAACTCATTCACAGTGGAGGAAAGGAGGAGAAGGAAGGGGCGGAAAGAAAGGAGGAAAGAAAACGCCTTGGACTGCCTGGGTTTTCAAGCAGATTAGATGAGAACAACGTCTTGGTTATCTTTACGTTATTGCCAGGAGAGCGGAGTCGAATTCCAATGAGATTTTCGATCTAACCAAACCCGGAATTAGAGGCGCACACGCTCAACCCAGAATTCTAGTTGCTAAACATAAGTCGTTCTATAAAAGATTATGATAAAGGACGACGTTGCTCAATTCCCTTAGGGTTGCTCCACAAATTCCACTTCTACGGGAGGTCATGGAGACGATTTGAAGGTGTATTTGGCCATACAATAACATGCGATGCATCAGTCAGTGGTTTACCCTTCCCAGACAAATCCGGTACCAATTCACCGACCCCGAAGGGATGGAAGGCTTGATTGGTCAGAGCGGGAATTCCGAACCATGAACCTGCTATCGGGTGCACGCGACAACCGACACCTCCTCTGACTGCGCTAGAATTCGGCCCATGTTCTCCGTAAAAGCTTTAAAGGCTATAGAGGCTCCTTCAGTCTTTTACAATTGACTCATTGAGAACGTACCCGCTCTCTGCAGCTTTCTACCATCAGAGAGCGGATTTTGATTCACAGACACTCAGAATTCTCCTGATCAATCCGTACCCTATCTGTAATTTTCCTGTTTTTAACACTATTCTGTGGAACTTCGCTTTGTTATGTTTTACTCCTTTTGTCCTAAATTGCGTGGATCGAATCTAAGCCTCCAAAGGTGAAGATTAAAAAATAGTTCAGATTGCGTTTGGTACGGAACCATTGGCTTGGGTCACTTCTTATCAGGCGGCTAAGCGAATATTAGCACCTAAACCCCTGTGGGCCGTAAAGGCCGCAAAGGTCGGGCGGTGCCATAGCATTCCGTTGACCTCTGTTATCACACCGTCGGCTGGGGAAGATTCCTGTGGGAAGAGGAGGGAGATAACGCGATAGCCTTCAAGCGAAACTAACGCCAGCAATTGCCGGCGTGTCATTCACTGATCGGATCGGCTAGTCCTAATCTGTACGCCTGCCTGGGTATTCTTTATTCTACTGTATTCACTGTTATTCTGATTCATTCTGCTACTACATGTCTATTATTTCTTTTATATATCTTTTGTAAAACATTTCTATTATATTATATTAATATTTCACTGGTAAGATTTCACCCTCATTGGGTTGGTTTTCAACATCAAATGCATTGGCAGAGGTAACTCCAGTTTTACGGAACTTTTTCTTTCCCTGTCTGCTATTATTGAATTTTCTTCTTTATTTTGCCGTATCCTTAATATTATGAGTTTATACTGTTTGGTTATAGCGATAGTTACTACCATACTATTTTGACCGTGTCTTTGTCCGAATTTCACTTTACTTCTTAGCAGCGAAAAAATATCCCGCAAATAAAATATTTTCCAAACTTGGGCTCCAAATGTCTTAAAATTGTTTTATATCTTGAAATTTACTTGCTGTATTAAAGTCTAGGGCCTTGAGATTCACCTTTATATCCTCCAGGCAACAAACCAAGTAACAGCGATACTTTCTATCTCAAGTTTCTTTGTTTTCGCTTTAAATTCACTAAATTGCAAGCGGACGAAAAAACGAAAAAATGTGGGTTTTCCTGTCCGCTCGACTCCGTGTGACCGTTGTTGCTAATGTACGCAAGTAGAGATAGCGAATTAAAGTCAAGATGATGGCTTAGGTGCCCGCCACAGGTTCAAGGCCCTTTCCACCATATTTGCCTGTTCCTCTGACATACTTAGCCATCATGGCCACAAAAAGGATGACTTTTGTTTTTCATTGAAAACCAATAGGGTTGGTGGCGCTTCAACTCTAAGGCTTATCGGAGCTTGCCCCCCCCCCCCCTCTGATAAGACGGCAGCAGAACGCTTACGAGACTGAATAAAGATTGACGGCAAAACTCTGTTCTCATCAGAAAGAGTGCATCGATCGAATAATTTCTTCAATTTCACATCAACCGGGCATCCCGAGTGGTACCAAGGTCAGATCTCGAGCGATCTGCACACTGATCCCTAGTAGTCAAAGCGGTTACCCCAAGCGGTACCCAAACTAGACATCGAGTATCTGTTAGGGATTTAAAGAGAAAATCTACTCAAGCGGTACATCAGTGTTAGCAAACTAAAGAGCAACCAGCCTATTATCAATTATAGATGCTATGCTATGAATGTCAATGGCTGTACCCAATCCGCACCCTCGACGGCGACGCCCTGCTACGGGAGTTACGTCTACGTTGCCCAGGCCGGAAGGTCGTCTGCCGCCAGCTGCCTGGGTAGGCTTACCTACCTTCTCCTCTCATCCCCTTGTCTATCGTCCCTTGTAGTAACATCGAGTGAAGATACATATTGACTACCATATACTAGAACATAGGAACAGATACTCCGTAGGATTCATCAGGTAAGGAGTGATTAACCTTTAACCTGATACCTGTACGCAATATCCGTTGATGCACCTAACGCACTATCAGAGAATTTTAAGTGTTACATATTAGCACAGATGTGGATGACATAAAAATACAGTACGAAGAAGTTCAAAATCGACTTGATGAGTGGAGGAATTCAACAGACAGCAATCTCCGCAACTTAGGAAAGAGTAGCGCATCCACGTCTAAAGAGGAGAAGTCAAAAGAAGCTGACCATTGTCGCTACCTTCGCGACCCCGTCCCTTCTCATGCTTTGTTTGCTCGCATGAGAGCTTGCCCTCTCTGATAAGAGCGCACCAGAACGCTTACGAACCGAATAAAGGTTGCTAGCAGAAAGACTGTTCTCGTCACAGAAGCATTATCCCACTGAACCACCTACGGGTACACAACCATGTCGGGAGAAATATGGGCAGATTTCAGGACCCGTCAAGGAACACGACTCGGAATCAGGTATTAGTTTCCTTATGCCGTGAAACGGCCGAACCCCGTCACCAACCCTGTCTGTCTCGCTCCGCGTGACCTAGACGAAGGGATTGTCCCTCCCCGACTATCAGGAGGGCGCCGGTATAAAAGCCGGTGACCCGATTGATAGGGGCTCGTTTTGCACATTAGCTGATAAAGCGTTTCATGGGAGTGATCGATCTTACGTCTAAGTAATTCCCCACAACGGGAATATCTCCTTCGGGAAATCGTCTACGGCAAGTCGCGAAGCGACAAGCCCCAGAGCAATGTCTTCCTCAACGGAGATCATCAGGAGTGAGGCTAGCGCCTCCAGCTGTGTAACGGCCGAAACCACTAGCGAATCATCTATGGACACCACCGCCGACGCGCTTGAGCGAGGGTCCTCGATCCTTTCAGACACCATCGAAGGAACCTGCGAGATGAACGTCGTTGACTCTGCGGAGCAGCGAGGCTTTTCGACGACGCTACGGACCAAGATATAGAGACCGTCAAAGGATCCGACGACGAGGAGCCGTGGTTTGGGGCAGGAGCACCTAAGGACTTCCCTCAGCTGCCACAACCAGCGAACCCTACGCCACCTGCGCCGTCTCGTGGACGTGCTGGTGCCACGGCAGCCCATCCATGGGGCTCCAGGGGACCCGCACTAGCTCGGAGCCGTTTGTTTCACAGCGCGGCCGTCCGTCTGCCAGCGGCAGCGCCCAAGGGCACGAGGCAGAGGTCGTTGTGCCACCCGAAGCCGCCCAGGACCGTAAGCGCGATCTTGCCGCTGTTCCCGACCTTCCCTACGTGGACCAAATCCCGAAGGAGACCCCCAGACTTCAATCACTATCTGATGGATTCCCACCCTTGGGGAGAATCGGTCCACCCCAGACCCCGCCGCTTTGCAGCTCTGGTGGTTACTGCGATGCCCGAGGATAAATATCGTCAACTTCTTTCGTCCGGCTACCTTTCCCAAAAGTTCGTACGTACCCCCTTTCCCTTAATACAAATTCCCAAGGATGGTCATCTCAAGCGCTTACCTGTCATCAGGTTGCCCACGCTCGAGGACGCCATCCGCTTCAGGTACCACTCGCAGGAGATCCCTTAATACAAATTCCCAAGGATGGTCATCTCAAGCGCTTACCTGTCATCAGGTTGCCCACGCTCGAGGACGCCATCCGCTTCAGGTACCACTCGCAGGAGATCATCGACCAGGTCCTAGCAGGTACGTATTTAAGGCCAGAGAAAGACCTTCCGGCCACAAGCAGGAACGAATACTTTTCGGGTTGTACCCAATCCGCACCCTCCGACGGCGACGCCTGCTACAGGAGTCACGCCCACGTCGCCCCGACCGTGATGTCGCCTGCTGCCAGCTGCCTCGAAGGGAGTCGTCTGCCTTCTCACCCTACCCCTTCTCTACCATCCATATGCTGTATGCATTCTTATATTAAAGATACATACAGAGCTTATACTAGACAGAGGAACATATATCCCGTAGGATTCGTCAAGTAAGGAAGAGCCCTCCTTTAACTTGATATGGAGGTCCTGGCGAGATTCATAGGTTCTAGGTTTATTTGAAAATGAACGTTCATTTAATTCTTTAGGAAACATTAGTGACGAAAACATTTTTTAATAACTGATTTATAACTAATTATGCCCTCCCCCACCTCCCTGCTGACACCCGATGGCCGACGTCATACAACCGGATGGGTGAGTAGTTTGACGTAGTCCGCCGACTCCTTCTATTGTGTACACCACGCACGAATATTGTGTATACATATAACATTTATTCTCTTTCAAGACCAGAGGTAGTTGGCACCATTGGCTAACTATCGGAAATATTCGTAAAAAATTTCTGAATGTTGTCTATATAACCTCCTGTGATATTTGATATTCGGATTGTGCTTTGCAGGTAACCAACGTAATAAAACCATAATAAAACCATCAAGCTTTGCCGAATACGCATCCATTGGTGTCTACCAAATTGGTGCATCAGCCGTGGATTCAAACCCATGCAAAAGTTTCTGCGCTAGCTCTCCCATGTGAGAGACAGAAGCTAAAAAAGTACTCCAGTAAGCCTTCCTGGGGAACAAGGAAAACTTTCATAAAGACTTCTTATCGTGTTCTCTCAGGAGAGCACTGGATGCATCCGAATCTTCTTTCCACCGCTTGGGAAAGAAGCTTTCAAAAGTTTTCCATTAAGCGCTCCTCAGGAGAACAGGAAAACTTTGGAGACTTCCTATCGCTTTCTCTCGGTAGAGCCCTGGAAGCACCCACAACTTCTTTCCAGCGCTAGGCAATGTTCTGACATTCCACCAGAACTGTCGGCTCGCCCCTTCATCTCACTCCAAGGGCGCTTATCTGCCACTCCATGAAGAAGTCCTCCATAAGTGTTTGGCGTGACCTCGCATGATAGAAAGAGGCCACACCTGTCTGTACGATTCAGCTCATATCGACTTATATTCTACCACTGACCACTACGGTCCTCCAATAAACCTCTTGACGAGCCAACATACTCGCAGAGGTAAGCACAAAGGAGCCAGCCTACTCCTAGTGCACGTCAGAGCGCCAGTAAACGCTCTTAACCAGGACATTTCTGGTGCATCGGCTAAATCTAGGCAAGAAGTTAGCTTAGTCTAACTTGTGTAAGGGAAGGGACGAGTCCAAAAGTCGACCAAGGAAATTCTGGTAATTCCTCCACGGTTAGTCACCACGTAGATATCGGTAAGTCGCATCTTTCTTTGTTGATTTTCCCAAGGCTCGCCTGCCGACTTTGTTTTCAGATGGCGACGCGGCGACGATGGGCAGAACATATAAGCGGCGGCAGGGAAACCTCGAGGACAGACGCTCAGACGTGGGTCGGACGCATGGCTGCACCCGAGACGAGCCGGCTACTCGTTTCCTGCTGATCGACCGTCGACCGTCAAGCGCTCCTGGGAATCCTTCCCGCTCCAGTAGTCTTGCTGTTCCCAGTTCTATGTGGCTCCTTGTGCGGTCGCCGCCATTGCAATTGTTTTGTCAACTGTCGCGTTCCGTTTATCGTTGTCGAAGATGAATATTCCTTGTTGTCGAAGGTGAATGTGAGTGAAGTGAGGTCGACCTAGAGGCTGTGGAAGATGGAACATAAGTGGTAGCAGCGAGTGCGGTCTCAGCGCAGGTCGCGGTCCCCGATCTCGGGACGTAGTTGGACCTCTCGTGGGTTGAGCAATCAACCCAGAGAGATGACCGGTTTAAGCCTCGACCGGGAGGCAGTAGAACTTAGGAGGGGGAGTTTGGTTAGAAAAGCCGGACTTGCGCGCGTCTTCTCTTTCCTCGCATACCTCCTCTCCCTCCTTCCTTCAGCCGTCACAGCCTTAGTAGTTTTCGTTGTAGTAACGCTGCATTTTTGTGCAACGAAACGTTTTTGGAGAAAGAGGGATCCCTGTTAAAAAAAGAAGGTCCACGTTACCTTTCGAGAGGAACACGGAGCAGCAGACCCTGGAACGGCGATCCGGTACCGAAAACGAAGTTCCCGTGAATGATCCACGTTACCTTAGGGGACTTGGAGCCCTATACTTTTTTAACGCGTGGCGTGCGTAATATCGTCAGCACGCGTACTAAAGAATGAGTTCGGAATCTCGTGAAGTATTTTTTTTCGCATGCACCGCCGTTATGATTCACCATAATGGCAGACTTCGTGGACGAAGTTCCGTCTAGCGCTGGTTGCGTACTACAAAGACAAGATGTGCGCCACAAAGGCGCAGTGTGCGTAAGACCCCGACCCAATTCAAAGCGTGGGCAATTCAAACAGCCTAGGAAATGAGCGGCCGCATAAAAGACGCCTCCTCGAGGGCATATCAATCGCGAAGCACCTCATCGAGCTCCGGCGCGCGGCACAACCGATTACTGCGATAAGTGCCATCACCTGCGTGATATCAAACGCACATCCGCGGGATATCCCATGTCGCGCCAATGGCATCACCGACCCAACTCTGATACATTGATAAGGAAACGCTAATCCCACCCCCACTATTCATTCATTTCGTCGATTCCACTGACGCGGCCTAGCCGGCTATTATTTAGTTCTTCGCCTAGCAGGGTTTTTCTCCCTTTAATAATTTACGTGCATCCTCAGGTTCTCTCAGTGTACAATCTCCTTATGTATACGGTAGTAGCTGCCTCGTGTGCATTCAAATCTGTTGACATTCGCTGCGGTTTGGGTTGCCATTTCTCGCGCGTTATCGCCGCCAATCTACCATATAGTGCATGTTGCGAAGCTTTCCCAGCGTCGCATAGCAAAAGGTCTGCTAACATTTGCTGACCAAGAAAGTATCAGATTGCCCATAAGATAAACCGCGCTTGCACATTCCACATAAACACGCCCCAAAGCTTGCGGCAGCATATTCCAGACCTACAGCGTCTTCTGCGTCGCTACGATTGGTCATGTTACGCGCTCAAAAGCAGCCCTAGATTCCCAGCACCTACCAAGGCAAGTTCCTTCACCGCCAGTTACCACTCCAGAGGTAGGTTCGCCTGCTCATTTTGAAGAACAAGTTTGTGAGACAGAAGTCTCGGCAAGCAGAAACCAGCCTAGGATGCCGCCTATGGAAGGCGACACCCTGGCAACTCCTAGTAGCGGCCTGACCTTCGGGCAGTTCGCGCCCAAAACTTTGAAGTCATTCTCCGGAGCTGACGATCGCGATTTCGCGACTTGGTTCCGAAGTTTTGACGATATGGGACGTATGGTTAACCCACCGCTCCCAGATCAGACAAAGACCAACACTTTCGTAGGACATCTTGAAGGCGAGGCACGCGACCTAGTAGATGAAATGCTGCAAACCTCCTACTTTTGACGAAGCCGTGATCGAAGCCGTAATGTATGAATCGCTCCTTGTCGATGCTACTAACAGTCTCAGCATTTTTCCAGGCGCCCAACCGGCTATACCTGCTGTTAACGTAATTAGTGCCTCGGGAAGAGACCTTACTAGCGCTCCAAGGTTTTATCGCAGGCGAGGAAGTTTTGATAACAGACCTCCCTCGGGTAACACTAGCAGCAACGCGTACCCCCGCTTCAACCGTCGGGTGAATGAAAGAGCACATAATTCCAATGCAACGTGTTTCGTACAAATTGTGTACACCACGCACTCATGGAAATATTGTGTATACATAAAACATTTATTCTCTCTCAAGACCAGAGGTAGTTGGCACCATTGGCTAACTATCGGAAATATTTGTAAAAAATTTCTGAATGTAGCCTATATAACCTCCTGTGATACTTGATATTCGGGTTGTGCTTTGCAGGTAACCAAGTAATAAAACCATAAGAAAACCACCAAGCTTTGCCGAATACGCATCCATTGGTGTCTACCAAATTGGTGCATCAGCCGTGGATTCAAACCCATGCAAAAGTTTCTGCGCTAGCTCTCCCATGTGAGAGACAGAAGCTAAAAAAGTACTCCAGTAAGCCTTCCTGGGGAACAAGGAAAACTTTCATAAAGACTTCTTATCGTGTTCTCTCAGGAGAGCACTGGATGCATCCGAATCTTCTTTCCACCGCTTGGGAAAGAAGCTTTCAAAAGTTTTCCATTAAGCGCTCCTCAGGAGAACAGGAAAACTTTGGAGACTTCCTATCGCTTTCTCTCGGTAGAGCCCTGGAAGCACCCACAACTTCTTTCCAGCGCTAGGCAATGTTCTGACATTCCACCAGAACTGTCGGCTCGCCCCTTCATCTCACTCCAAGGGCGCTTATCTGCCACTCCATGAAGAAGTCCTCCATAAGTGTTTGGCGTGACCTCGCATGATAGAAAGAGGCCACACCTGTCTGTACGATTCAGCTCATATCGACTTATATTCTACCACTGACCACTACGGTCTTCCAATAAACCTCTTGACGAGCCAACATACTCGCAGAGGTAAGCACAAAGGAGCCAGCCTACTCCTAGTGCACGTCAGAGCGCCAGTAAACGCTCTTAACCAGGACATTTCTGGTGCATCGGCTAAATCTAGGCAAGAAGTTAGCTTAGTCTAACTTGTGTAAGGGAAGGGACGAGTCCAAAAGTCGACCAAGGAAATTCTGGTAATTCCTCCACGGTTAGTCACCACGTAGATATCGGTAAGTCGCATCTTTCTTTGTTGATTTTCCCAAGGCTCGCCTGCCGACTTTGTTTTCAGATGGCGACGCGGCGACGATGGGCAGAACATATAGGCGGCGGCAGGGAAACCTCGAGGACAGACGCTCAGACGTGGGTCGGACGCATGGCTGCACCCGAGACGAGCCGGCTACTCGTTTCCTGCTGATCGACCGTCGACCGTCAAGCGCTCCTGGGAATCCTTCCCGCTCCAGTAGTCTTGCTGTTCCCAGTTCTATGTGGCTCCTTGTGCGGTCGCCGCCATTGCAATTGTTTTGTCAACTGTCGCGTTCCGTTTATCGTTGTCGAAGATGAATATTCCTTGTTGTCGAAGGTGAATGTGAGTGAAGTGAGGTCGACCTAGAGGCTGTGGAAGATGGAACATAAGTGGTAGCAGCGAGTGCGGTCTCAGCGCAGGTCGCGGTCCCCGATCTCGGGACGTAGTTGGACCTCTCGTGGGTTGAGCAATCAACCCAGAGAGATGACCGGTTTAAGCCTCGACCGGGAGGCAGTAGAACTTAGGAGGGGGAGTTTGGTTAGAAAAGCCGGACTTGCGCGCGTCTTCTCTTTCCTCGCATACCTCCTCTCCCTCCTTCCTTCAGCCGTCACAGCCTTAGTAGTTTTCGTTGTAGTAACGCTGCATTTTTGTGCAACGAAACGTTTTTGGAGAAAGAGGGATCCCTGTTAAAAAAAGAAGGTCCACGTTACCTTTCGAGAGGAACACGGAGCAGCAGACCCTGGAACGGCGATCCGGTACCGAAAACGAAGTTCCCGTGAATGATCCACGTTACCTTAGGGGATTTGGAGCCCTATACTTTTTTAACGCGTGGCGTGCGTAATATCGTCAGCACGCGTACTAAAGAATGAGTTCGGAATCTCGTGAAGTATTTTTTTTCGCATGCACCGCCGTTATGATTCACCATAATGGCAGACTTCGTGGACGAAGTTCCGTCTAGCGCTGGTTGCGTACTACAAAGACAAGATGTGCGCCACAAAGGCGCAGTGTGCGTAAGACCCCGACCCAATTCAAAGCGTGGGCAATTCAAACAGCCTAGGAAATGAGCGGCCGCATAAAAGACGCCTCCTCGAGGGCATATCAATCGCGAAGCACCTCATCGAGCTCCGGCGCGCGGCACAACCGATTACTGCGATAAGTGCCATCACCTGCGTGATATCAAACGCACATCCGCGGGATATCCCATGTCGCGCCAATGGCATCACCGACCCAACTCTGATACATTGATAAGGAAACGCTAATCCCACCCCCACTATTCATTCATTTCGTCGATTCCACTGACGCGGCCTAGCCGGCTATTATTTAGTTCTTCGCCTAGCAGGGTTTTTCTCCCTTTAATAATTTACGTGCATCCTCAGGTTCTCTCAGTGTACAATCTCCTTATGTATACGGTAGTAGCTGCCTCGTGTGCATTCAAATCTGTTGACATTCGCTGCGGTTTGGGTTGCCATTTCTCGCGCGTTATCGCCGCCAATCTACCATATAGTGCATGTTGCGAAGCTTTCCCAGCGTCGCATAGCAAAAGGTCTGCTAACATTTGCTGACCAAGAAAGTATCAGATTGCCCATAAGATAAACCGCGCTTGCACATTCCACATAAACACGCCCCAAAGCTTGCGGCAGCATATTCCAGACCTACAGCGTCTTCTGCGTCGCTACGATTGGTCATGTTACGCGCTCAAAAGCAGCCCTAGATTCCCAGCACCTACCAAGGCAAGTTCCTTCACCGCCAGTTACCACTCCAGAGGTAGGTTCGCCTGCTCATTTTGAAGAACAAGTTTGTGAGACAGAAGTCTCGGCAAGCAGAAACCAGCCTAGGATGCCGCCTATGGAAGGCGACACCCTGGCAACTCCTAGTAGCGGCCTGACCTTCGGGCAGTTCGCGCCCAAAACTTTGAAGTCATTCTCCGGAGCTGACGGTCGCGATTTCGCGACTTGGTTCCGAAGTTTTGACGATATGGGACGTATGGTTAACCCACCGCTCCCAGATCAGACAAAGACCAACACTTTCGTAGGACATCTTGAAGGCGAGGCACGCGACCTAGTAGATGAAATGCTGCAAACCTCCTACTTTTGACGAAGCCGTGATCGAAGCCGTAATGTATGAATCGCTCCTTGTCGATGCTACTAACAGTCTCAGCATTTTTCCAGGCGCCCAACCGGCTATACCTGCTGTTAACGTAATTAGTGCCTCGGGAAGAGACCTTACTAGCGCTCCAAGGTTTTATCGCAGGCGAGGAAGTTTTGATAACAGACCTCCCTCGGGTAACACTAGCAGCAACGCGTACCCCCGCTTCAACCGTCGGGTGAATGAAAGAGCACATAATTCCAATGCAACGTGTTTCGTACAAATTGTGTACACCACGCACTCATGGAAATATTGTGTATACATAAAACATTTATTCTCTCTCAAGACCAGAGGTAGTTGGCACCATTGGCTAACTATCGGAAATATTTGTAAAAAATTTCTGAATGTAGCCTATATAACCTCCTGTGATACTTGATATTCGGGTTGTGCTTTGCAGGTAACCAAGTAATAAAACCATAAGAAAACCACCAAGCTTTGCCGCATACGCATCCATTGGTGTCTACCAAATTGGTGCATCATCCGTGGATTCAAACCCATGCAAAAGTTTCTGCGCTAGCTCTCCCATGTGAGAGACAGAAGCTAAAAAAGTACTCCAGTAAGCCTTCCTGGGGAACAAGGAAAACTTTCATAAAGACTTCCTATCGTGTTCTCTCAGGAGAGCACTGGATGCATCCGAATCTTCTTTCCACCGCTTGGGAAAGAAGCTTTCAAAAGTTTTCCATTAAGCGCTGCTCAGGAGAACAGGAAAACTTTGGAAACTTCCTACCGCTTTCTCTCGGTAGAGCCCAGAGCACCCGCAACTTCTTTCCAGCGCTATGGCAATGTTCTGGCATTCCACCAGACCTGTCGGCTCGCCCCTTCATCTCACTCCAAGGGCGCTTATCTGCCACTCCATGAAGAAGTCCTCCATAAGTGTGTTTGGCGTGACCTCGCATGATAGAAAGAGGCCACGCCTGTCTGTACGATTCAGCTCATATCGACTTATATTCTACCACTGACCACTACGGTCCTCCAATAAACCTCTTGACGAGCCAACATACTCGCAGAGGTAAGCACAAAGGAGCCAGCCTACTCCTAGTGCACGTCAGAGCGCCAGCATACGCTAATAAACCGGGACACTTAGCATACTCAAGTGAACACTTCAAGATAAGTATCACTGAGTAACATCCACATGCATAACTTAGGGGTACCGCAAGTAGGTAATAGAGATAGCGCTCAAGTAGTGCACTCTAGGCGTGGTGCCCTCTTTTAAGACCAGAGGCATTTGGCCCCATTGGCTAACTATCGGAAATATTTGCAAAAATTCCTGAATGTTGTCTGTGTAACCTGCTGTGATGTGATATTCGTGTTGTGCTCTGCAGGAAACCAACGTAATAAAACCATTATTACAAGCTTTGCCGCAGACGCATCCATTGGTGTCTACCAAACTGGTGCATCAGCCGTGGATTCAAACCCACGCAAAAGTTTCTGCGCTAGCTCTCCCAAGTGAGAGACAGAAGCTAAAAAAGTACTCCAGTAAGCCTTCCTGGGGAACAAGGAAAACTTTAATAAAGACTTCCTATCGTGTTCTCTCAGGAGAGTTCTGGAAGCACGCGAATCTCTTTTCCACCGCTAGGGAAAGAACCTTTCAAAAGTTTTCCATTAAGCGCTGCTCAGGAGAACAGGAAAACTTTGGAAACTTCCTACCGCTTTCTCTCGGTAGAGCCCAGAGCACCCGCAACTTCTTTACACCGCTATGGTCATTCAGCATACTTTGCCGTCTACTGCGTCCAACATACTTTGCCCATCAACTGTATCTTATAATTCGCTCGTTTTAATTGTAAAATCATTAACATAAAGGTTTATTCACCAAAGTTTGAGTTTAGGAACAACATACCATAATCGCGCAAGGTCCACATGGTCGAAATCCGCGCGGCACTCTACAAAAGAGGAAGGCGAGCAGAGGAATCGAGAGGTTCCTGATAACCACCGACCAGAGTACCTTCAAGACAACAACAGGCAACCGCGATATTTTGGAAGACCTTGTTTTTGCTCCTCGTCGCGAGCTACAAAAGGCCGTCAGCTGCATTGGATTCCAGCTTACTCCGCCTTATCGTTCGTAGTGTTATAACTACTCAATGGCGTGCATCGTATATTATTATGGTTACAGATATCGATGTGCTGTTGTAGTGATATTCCTGATATCGTGTATATTGTTCAGATGCGTTACTTTTTCAGAGCGATGAGCCACCGCTCTGAAAGGAGACCGCGCGCAACCGGCACGTTCGTGTTCTCTCTCCAAATTTCCCTCTCAATAGGCCCTCCAGTGTAGGAGCATAAGCTCTGTAAGAGTCTGAGACGGTTCCGCCACGAATTGTGTCTGTTGCCCACGCTCCCTCACTCCTGAGCGATGGTTAACATAGGCCTAATGAGATTATAATGTAAGAAAGGAAAGAAAGTTGACTCAAGAATTTCACCACCTTCTGCCTTCGATGAGGTCGCAATCCTTCCGCAAGTTAAATTTAACTCTTCGAAGTGAAATACAAGGTGTTCTCAGCACCGGCAGATTACATATTCTCGACAGCACTCCTGAGGTCGGATTCATCAACGACTAACCCGTAGGTAAAGGGGTGGAGATAGAGATGGAGCCTGCGTCTCTGACTCTTGCCTTATTTCTACCTGACTCTTTCTTATCTATACCTCTTATACCCCGCATACGCACGGATTTAAATGTTGATGAATCCGACCCCTGATCCTCTGCTTTGCTCACATGTCACAACCCCTTTTGTCTTGTTTTAATGGCTAGATTCTCTAAATAGTGATTTAAATAATGTGCTCCAGTGCAGGATTGAGAATAAATGCTGGAATAATCGAGCACCTCCAAGCAAGCACGTCTGCACAAAACCTATTCTGATGAGACTAACTATAAAAATACAGTAAGTACATCATGGTAAAAATAAGTCCAGGCACAAAGTTTAATACTAAATAGTCGTACCTATCCAGTCTCCTGTGCCGACAATGAACATGCCGTCATTGTCACATCCCGAGTAGGCGCCATTCGCATCAAATACCAGTCGAGTTCTGAATATGACTTTTCTGGCTATCGTTTGGAAACACTTGAGGTAAGGTATTCGCATGCGGCATAGGAGTTCACTGCGCGCACGAATCTTTCACTCAACATTTGCTTATATTCTAATTTAAAAAGTTCTTGAACTGCTGGAGCAGTTCTACTACTCATCTAATTGATATTCACTTTCTCAGTCTTTCATATAGAGAAATTATAAAAATTAAACTATTATTTAAAAAATTAAAAATTAAACTATTATTTAAAAAAACCTTACATAAGACTAATATAAACAATTTCTAGCCTCGAAAAATAGAAAGTTTATAATGGCTCCAAAAGGAATGCTCATTTGTTGGGGCAATCAAACTGAACATTTTTAAAACCAAATAGGACAGTTTTCAAGTCGCAGTGGACACTATTCTAAACAAGCATCGCGTTTTTTAAAGTCAAACTGAACATTTTCCAAGTCAGATCTTCCTCCGAGTTGAACCAGAGGCCCTCCAAAAATATTATAATATTGTTTTTTTTCACTGCAAAATTAATATGAGTTCCTCCAAAATTTTTTAGTTCACCAACTTCAACAAGTAAACATTTTATTTAAAATTTTATGAAAATTTTCTTTTTTGAAGCCAGGTTTGGGACACGTGAACTAAAAATTTGCAAAAAAAGTCATACTAATTTTATCATAAACAAATAAAATTTCAATTTTTTTGTAGAGTCTCTAGTCCTCAAAAAAAAATTTTTATGAAATTTCAAACAAAATGTTCACATGTTGAAACTGGTGAACTAAAAAATTTCGGAGGAACTCATATTAATTTTGCAATGGAAAAACAATATTTCAATATTTTTGGAGGGCCTCTGGATTTACTCGGAGGAAGATCGTTCTGACTTGGAAAATGTTCAGTTTGACTTTAAAAAACGCGATGCTTGCTTAGAAGAGTGTCCACTGCGACTTGGAAACTGACCAATTTGGTTTGAAAAATGTTCAGCTTGATTTGAAGGGTCCAAGTGAAACATGAACATTTAAATTGGATATGATATGAAAATATTAAAAAAAGTTCCACTTCCTATGTGAAAGAGAAGATTGACGTAAAGAACCTCTTGCAGGAAATTTAGTTCAGAATTTTAACATTTTTGATCAAGCCCGTAGTTTTCGTTTGCTGCTATTCATTGAGCCCGAATTAATAATCAGTGATTTTGGCGATATGTATAGTTCTTCTACTGGATACTATTAAACTCACTCTCATGTGCCTAAAAAATAGGCAAATAATGCTTAATAAAAACGCACCTTCCGAGCAGTTCTCCCGCTATCGGTGAGTAGATATTCGGTGCTCTTTTCTCACCACCCTCTTCATCCTCAATCATTCGGCACTCTATATCCCAGCCTCGAACGCCGTTGAACCTTCTAAACAATTCTCAGCTTTGCGAAAGTTCCTTCGAACAATATTTTCTCCAATTTTTGAAACAGAATGCGAAAAAAGCTTGACAGCATTTGACCCTTCGGAATACGACTGCAAGTACAAAGGGGGGATTCCCTAGTATATTCGGTACCTACCAAAATGCCTAAGCCAATCATAACCAACCACAGGGCCGACCATACCGAAGCCAGGTAATTAGGATGGCGGCCGCGCACACCTTCCTGAATGAGATGTCCGCTCGAAGCGGCCTGATTGGTTGGCGCGTTTACATCTCCCGATGCTGTGCGCATTCGCGACATGTGCCATATATTCCTTTCACGTATAATAAAAATTGTCCCGAATGTCATGGATAAACTTCAGGATTTCCCAGCTAGAAAAGGGGGTCAAAGGGAGGGTCGAGCACACACAGGATGGCGTTTCCCAGAGAAGGAAATTATCGTAGTTTCAATGTTTTTGGACTTTGCTGATGTTGTCGAGCAGACAGAGCTTCTGTCTCTGAGCCCTGCGTTCTCCCATCAGGATAGATAGAAGGTCCAAGTGTTCAGTTCATGAACTACTGGATTCCATAATGTGGCTCGGTTATGCTTGCTTGGCATGAAAATTTTTCAGATAGACGCTTTACTATAGGCCTGACCATCCACCGCTGTTCAAAGAACCTCGTATCTACCCAGAAGAGGGAAAACCTATGGCTTGCGACATCGGTTCAGAGTGATTTGGCTTCAAAAATCATCAGGAATTGTCCACCCCCGTCAAGGTCGTTTACTGGAGCACAAGATCTCATATTGCTACGCGACAGAGTTGCCTACCGACTTCGGCAAGCTACGTAACCTTGACTACCACGATACGCACTTCCTATGGCTTTCAATCAGAAGCTGAAGCTGAAAGCGAGCCAATCGACCATAAGATGGAACTCACTTGTCAGATTTGAAAGGCTCTCCAAGCAGCTTATTCCTGGAGTTGGACTCGCAGATTTGACCGGTGCACATACCTGGAAGGCGACATGGTTTGCAGATATTGTAAGTATTCTAACGATTAGCCTACAGTTCTGAAGATGGTAGGTTGGATCGATAAGCTTTCCTTCCCGGTAGAGTTTCATCTCGATATGTGGCTCCACGTCTCTTTGCGAGGTCTGTTCGTAGCAGTTTCTGGAGAGTTGGATAAATTCGGATTCATTCTGATTAAAAAAAACGTTATATATTGGACCTTTCAAAAGATAGTTCAACTGTTGTATTACCTATCAACTGCCCTTCCGATCTCCTCGCCGGCTTTCACTTTCCCACCATAGAAATCCAACTTCACTGACGATATGTGCACGGCGTAACCTGGAACCGTTGACGATAGTGGCAAGAAGGCAGCGCACAGCAGCGTTGCATATCTTCTTTGCGAGTGCCAAATTGAACCAAATGGACGGACTTGTGTTGCTCTAATTCTATGTTACGTTTATTGGTTCATGATGATTTTTATCAATTTTTAGCCGAATGGTTAAATGACTTTTGCCAAAAGCTCCTTCTCTTTTAACATTCCTCTAAAACTTAACAAAAATCAAAATAGAAAAAATATACTTTCTGATAGAGGTGTGGATGTTGCGTTCGATCAAACGGCGCCGGTGGTGTAAAGGCGTAGAGCATTCCCGCCCGGTCAGAGGGAGGTGCGGGTTCGAGTCCCGCCTGGCGCTAGAAGTTTTGATCGCAACAAAACATCGTTGTGACAGCTTACTACCTCGATACCAGCCACCTGAGGCTTAAGGAAACTGATTTGAAGTGTTTCTATCAAGACCATCAGCTTAACTGGTTCCATGCTGATATCAGCGGCCAGGTCATCCTGGATACGGGTGAGTGCTGATCGGTGCCACGAGGTGTGGACATTCTCTTTCGAACGACATATAACATTATCCAAAAAAATTAACAAAGAGTAGGACCTGTTGGTAAAAATAATTCATGTGTTCTAGACACTTAACGCCTTGAAAATCAGCGAAAATCAAAATAAACGAAAAAACCCAACACACATAAACTAACGTTGTGCAAAAAAAAAACTCAAACGTAAACAGAAAGGAGCTGCCGGTTTTCTTTTTTTTTTTGACTTTCCAGTTTAATGATCTAACAATTGGCAGAAATCGAAAAGAGAAAAATCATAGTTTGTGATAGAGCAAATCATTCTATTAGGTTGTACAAAAAGTTGTTACACTAATTGCATGGTAGGATTTAAAGCAACGTATCGTTGCCAGCTGAAGAAGTTGTGAGCGGGCGGAATTTAGGAGATTTGTGTCTCATGTCCTGTATATGTAACTATGATCGGAATGTGCGACATGTCATCTCCTGCTCCCAGTGACGCCTTCGCAATGGACGACAAGAAGATGCTCTACCGACCAGCTCTCCTTCTACAGTACCGCTCCGGCCGATCCTTGAACGAGGCCCATCGCTTTCTACAGGAGACAATGAAGGAGCAAGCCCCCTCTCGGGCGACGTGCTTCAATTGGTACCGCAAGTTCGACAACGGTGACAAATCGCTCGAGGTCGATCACATACGCAGAACAGGCAGCTCGTACTCGCCACCTGCGGTGCTCGACCTGAGCTTTCTGTACGCCAACTTTCAGACCTTACAAATACTCCTAAGTCCACAGTACACGATGCCCTTCGGTCTTCTGGCAAAGTCGCGAAGTTGCCTCGAGTCGAACCGCATGCATTGACGCCTCAGGACAAACGGAAGCGTGTTGATACCTGCACTTCTCTCCTCAACCGTCGCCGCACATTTGCTTGGATCGGCTCGATCGTCACGATGGATGAAAAGTACTGCATCTACAACACTTTGATGCGTCGCAAGCGCTGGGTTGACTTCCATGAGTTGCCTCAACCACAGCCGAAACGTCCTGATCACGACAAAAAGGAGTTGCTTTCCTTCTGGTGGGACATCAATGGCCCAGTATTCTGGGATTTGGATCCTACGAGTTCCATGGTAGACTCGAGCGTGTTCTGCGCTCAGCTGGAGAAAATGAGCGAAATCCTTACGTAATCGCAATCCCAAACGAGGAAAAATTCTTCTTCTAATGGATAACGCCAGACCTCACACAGCAAGGAATACGCAGAAGAAATTGGAGAAACTCGCGATTGAACTGGTACCCCATCCGTCGTACTCACCTGATCTTGCACACAGAGACTACCACGTTTTCCGGTCGCTGCAGTCTTTCTTTCGGAAAAAAGTTCGCAAGTCGGGAGGAAGTCAAAAGTGGTGTCAACAACTTCTTGCTGTCCAAGTTTCCGGAGTTCTTCGCTCGTGGTAATCGCTCTCCACCGGAAAGATGGCAGTATGCGGTAGGTCATAGTGGTGAATATCTTGTTGAAAGACAGTGGTTGTTAATAAAGTTATTAAGTATACAATGATCTGCGACATTGGTCTAAAAACTTTCCGGACAATCTAATATTTCGAATGGTACACAAGATTGCGCAAACAACTTTCAGCGAAATCGGGATCGACTGTGGTCAAAACTAACTATACCTTGCCACTGCCCCGTGCCCTCGATCCGAGCCCCATGGTCGGCGCACTCTTTGTCCGTAGCGCCACCGAAAGGTCGCCAGAAGTACATCTCGCCTTCGATTGGTGAGTAGACAGGTGCATTGGCCGGACACCGGATGTCCACTCCGTCTACGATCTCGCCGGTTGACCTGGAAGGTAACGTTTAATGAAAACTCTTAAAAACAAATTTGAAAAACCAATGAACCAATTTTTAAAACTTTGTATGGAAAATGCCAACAGAAATCAAGTTCCATTCACAGCAATGGCGGAAACGAAGAGCGGTGCTGGCGTGGGTTTAAAGTAAGGGTGTTCTCTTGGATCTCAACGTCTTGGGAAACGCTCACCTCTCAGTGTGGAAATTCCCGCACGATCCATCTACGTCGGGGCATCGTCGGAGGTCGTTCTTCTCGTTGCTGCCGCATACTTTCACCATACATCCTAGGCCGTTCACTGAAAAAAGATGATTCGCCAGGTGCTGTTATATTCTCGTTCTTAACGTGTCATATATTTTATTTCACCCGGATTCCATGCAACCGGTGTGAATGCGTATCTACCTCGAGAAATACAGCACTATGTTTAACTACTTATACGTCTTAGGACTACAAATCCCAAAGTTCTAAGCATCTATAATAAATAATTGAATCCATATCTTACTGACCAGTGAGTATGAATATATTAGGGGGGGGGGCAAAAGTAATGAGACTCTCCATGCCGTGTCCATATATCTCGTGACTGCAGTCTGGTTTCGTGCTTATTGTATTTGTATGTTTGTATGCTACTTACTGCTGAAGGCCACCTGAGAAGTAACCACTTCCGCTCTCTCCAGAAGCATGCCAAAACCGTAGTCTGTCTCATGCCGAAACCCCAGTCTGACGAGTCGACCTGTGTCGCGCAAATCTCGCCCAATTCCCAATCCCGAGCCGCCTGGGCTCAATATTCACGAATGATGGAAAGTACGTCTTCTACCTTAACACTGCCAAGCAGCGAGTCTGGGTGAGGCCCGTTACTGACCTTCGTTTGGCGAGATGTTCACGGCGAGAAGCACCTTCAGAGCTTTTGGGTCTGCGCCCATGGACCGGTATACTAGATGCTGTCTACCAAAAGTACGACGATGGACCCCAAGGCCATGGTGAACGAAATAGAAGAGATGGACCTGCGACTCGAACTTATTCAGTTGCAACGCGTCAAGAAGGTCCTCCTCTTCGACGACGCCGCACCCCATCCGGGAAAAGTGACCACGGATAAGCTTGGCCAGCTGGGCTACGTTCACATGCTTCACCCACCGCATTCGCCGGACATCTCTCAATGCGACTACCACCCCTTCTTGAGCCTACGGGAATTCCTGGTCGGAAGGGACACAAGAACCCAAGCAGTCCTTGACAACCATATCGAGCAGATGATCAACACCAGGCCCAAGCAGTTCTGTGAGGATGGGATCAGGAAGTTGCTGAGCGATGGCAGCAAGTCATTGACCTTAATCGCATACACATTCCTCAGCATCGTAGATTTGTAATTGAGTTATAAAGAGATAAAGAATTTTTTTCAATCTGTCTCATTACTTTTGCCCCCCCCCCCCCCTAATAAATGAGGGAAGCAGCGCCTTTTTCTGTATGCCAAGCTCGCCCCATAATTACAGTCACGAGGTATGCAATTTAGTGCTCCAGTATCTCCCTTTGTCAAGAAGTGTTTGCTCCTCAAAATTCTTTACCAGCGATAGCTTTTTTCAATCCATTTGCTACACACAGCCTTAAACGAGCAGGAAGAGCGTGTCAGTTTTGAGGCCTGCAAAGCCTCATGAATTAGTTGTTCTTCGCTGGAACATCTCTCTGCATAAACAACAACGAGGACGGCGTTGTTCTGCTGAGAAATGAAAACACAAGACAGATTAGTCTCGTTCTCCTGGGAATGCTGTTCCACATGAAGCCGACAGGAATGCTCGACAATAACGAGGCCTCAGTTCCTCACATCACACGAAACTGACGATAGTTTCACGGCACGTTGGTCTTTGTGTGCATCTCAACTCGACTTTAAAATCGTTTTGAGCCTAATCAACCACGAATTAGCGTCAGGAATTAGCCTAGAAAGTAACGCAGCTGGTTTAGTAACCGAATGGCCGTTCAAAACGCCTTTCAGATGCCAAACACCGGGTCTGGAATGCGTGGCGGATTCCGGAAGCGAATATCTGATCTGATTTGAATCTGATCTTTAAAACAAGGAAAAAGGTTTACTATTGGAAGGTTTACTCCTTTCCTAAGATTTCTTTTTTGTTTCTTACTCTTTCCTTTTCTTCTTTTCCTTTCCTCTTCTCTTTTTCTTTCACTATTGTACTTTACGGACTCCAGAGGACGAGGAGAGGTCGGAGAAAACATTTCGCCCAAACTTCGCGCAGGAGGGTTATTTGGGGTGCTGATCACGAATCTGACATCCGATTTTGAAATTTCGGTTAATTATGGCAGGTTACTGTAGGTACGGGTAACTAAGGCTGCCGAGGTCATAGTCACCAATTTCGCCCAAACTTCAGCTAGGGGGTTATTTGGGGTACTGATCACGAAATTGACATCCCTTTTCAGTTTTACGCTAGAGTACGGTAGATTACGGTAGGTACCGGTGACTAACCGGAAGCTATCTCAACGGTAGGTCGGAACGGCCAATGTGTTGTATATGGGCAGAATCGCCTCTCTTTGGGAAACAAGAAAATGTAAATATCTCGACCCCAATACAACTCTGCGCAGAGTTAGGGACGGCAGAAGTTGGGCCCTTGGAGGCGTTAGCCCTATGCCTGCACGCGGAGGGAGAGCTCAAGTTGGCTGGAAACAGTGATCACGGGGATTACTCCGCCCTTCTACGCACTCTGCCACCATCGCTCGCTCGTCATCGCTGTTTCCAGCCAAGTTGAGCCCGCTCTCCGCCTCCAGGCATAGGACTAACGCAGCCAACGGCCCAATTTCCGTCGTCCCTAACTCTATGCAGAGTTGTATTGGGGTCGAGATATTTGCGTTTTGTTGCTTCCCAGAGAGAGGCGATTCTGCACATATACAACACATGGGCCGTTCTGACCTACCGTTGAGATAGTTTCCTGGTAAGACTGTCGGCGATTACCAGTACGTACTGTAATCTACCGTACTCCAGCGTAGAACGACAAACAAATGTCAGATTCGTGATCAGCCCCCCAAATAACCCCATAGGCGAAGTTTGGGCGGAATCGGTTATTATGATCTCGACAGCCTTAGTCACCGGTACCTGCCGTAGCTTACCGTAATCGGCCGAAATTTCAGATTCAATGTCAGATTCGTGATCCCAAATAACCCTCCTGGGCGAAGTTTGGGCGGAAAAATATTTTTCGGCCTATCCTCGTCCTCTGGAGTCCTTAAAGTACAATAGTGCCCTTTTTTTCTTGTATTTCTGGAAGTGTTAAATTAAACAGCGTAATTAAAAAACGCTATTGTATAGTGAAGGTGGATGTTGCATTCGGTCGTGATTGTGTTGAGGTGAGACTTAGCATTCTGAACGGTAATCAGAGTACATGGTTTCGACTCCCGCCTGACGCTAGACCTTTCATCCAACCAAACATTACTGCAACAGCCTATGGACTCAGTACAAGCCACTTAAGGCTTTAGTGAAACGATCTGAATCGTTACTAAAACTTAATACATAATGAACATAATGCAAACATAACATAACATAACATAACATAACATAACATAACATAACATAACATAATGCATAGTAGTGCAGTAAGGGGGAGACGCAGTCTTGCGTGTGCTCCGAGGTTCTCTGGTTCGGGTCCCGTCCAGTCCAATCGGGCTATCTACCCCATCGGGCTCAGTGAATTGGTACAAAGCTTGTCTGGAATGGATGAAACACTGACTTGCCGATGAGCTTGACATATAAAGCCCTTTTTAGTCATTTTCGATTACTTCCAAATACTTCAAATTCAGATTCATTCAAATACCTCCACAATGCCTTGTAGAAATAGAATATGTAGCGCAAACCAGGACACAAGCCGAGATTGGTTAACGCCGAACTATATCCTTCTTACCCCACTAAAATCGTGCTTTTTTTCAACTGACCGTTAAAAGTAGTGCTGCTGCTGTCTTAGAAGTTGCAAATTGAAAGGACAGGATAAAGGACAAAGGACGGCGTTACTCAATCCCTTTTAGGATGCGCCACGCATTCTACTTCTACGGGATATAGTGGAGGCGATTTGAATGCGTATTTGGCCATACAATGACTTGCGGTGGCCAGTCGATGAACAAGTCAGCGCTTCACCCTTCCCAGACACGTCTGGTACCAATTCACCGACCCCGGAACGATGGAAGGCTTGATTGGCCTGGGCGGAAAATCCGAACCAGGAACCTGGTATCGGGTGCAGGAGACCGTCGGCGCCTCCTCCGACTGCACTACACGCGCCCCTCAAATCGAAAGACGACCAGTTAATACCCTATGCTGTCTTGTCATTAAATAGAACATCGGTCACCAATCCCAGTCGTAAATTTCTTAAAGACCATATTGCAGCCGGTATAACGAGGTGGAAGGCATAATCGTAGGAGAGATCTGGAGCAGAGCTGAGCCTTTAAAATGATATATCGCGCCCATCGATCTAAATGAGCGTTTATTCCATGATTGAGTGAGAAATTGAGATAGAAAGGTAGAGGGAAAACTCTCATCATCATCCCCGCGAACCCCATAAATCATCCACGCTTCGTTTGTTCGATGGTTGCCATTCACCTTGAGGCAATGATCAGTCCATCTTAGCAATGCTTGCGAGCTGATTCTTGCGAGAAGCATGCATTTTGGAGACAGAGTAAGCTAGAGTGTCGGTGGTTCAGAATATGTCCTTCGGTGCACACATGCACCACTTGTTCGACACCGTTTACCTCAAACTTGGGTAATTAAACCAAAACTTCATTGTCATTAGAGCGTCCTAAAAACATCCTACACAATAATGAGGAAGAGAAAAATTGAGCATGAAAAGAGCGCCATGTGACCCACATGACCCTTTTATAGGGAGTTCTTTGTTTGCATAGCTTCCAATTTGATAAAGCTCTAAGCGAAAATTCCTCCCAATATCCCACGAAATCGTCCTATAATCGCGAGAAAGTCACTATATCCAGTGTCTCAACAGCATTTGGGAAAAACTGCATTCTTCAGTGCAACAATTACATGTCCAAACCTCGACTCGCCATTACTTCGAGTGACTGCCAAAGAAAAGCAGCAGAAGGAAATGAATTTCAAAAAAAAAAAGTGTTCGGTAGCGTCGATGACGTAGCGAAGAGACTGTGGACATCAGCTCCGTGGCTACGTAGAACTAGAATGCCAGGCGCATTCCAAATGGAATCTGACTGAAAGCATCCTTGGACCATATCTTTACTTAGTGGAGGGGATTTTGGAAGGGATCCGCTCTAGCGCGTTGAGATGTCGATTTGAAAAATCTTCTTCAACACTGCAGCGCTCAAGGGCAAAATTTGAGTCTAAAGATGGAATACGCAGCATTTCTAAGGTAGTGAAGACGCTCAATCGCAGTAATACACCATGACGAAATATGATGTCGAGAGGACAGTACAGACGCGAATAGAGGCTAAATTGTGGCGTAGAGGTTGTTAAATAGCCTTCGAACTTTTATGTAGGAGATGAGTGGCCCCGAGACTCCACATTCTTTAGTTTTTCGGAGGCAACGCACTTAAAATTTTGAACTGAGGAATGACTCTGTAGGAAGCGGCTACTAAATAGGTCCTAATGGACATTTGTTCAGGTGCAGCTCACTGATCGTTAGCTACGATCAGGCAGAAGAATCAAAACTAGTCAAGTCGCCGTTATGTCTGCAGCGTGAGCTGATACGTTGGTGTACCACCTCAAGAACTGGTGCTAATGAGCTGAGTTAAAAAGCTACACCAAGCATATTCTCCCTGCCAGCGGATTTACCTCGACTAGCAACGTCAGAAAAAAATCGAAGCCTTGAAAAACTGCGCGCACCTGTTGCGATCAGGCTGAACAATAACGTAAGCGGCAGTCGCATCGTCGTCGTGGAGGTGATGATGAGGTGTAGAAGAGGGTGTGACCCCTTGTGGGAGAGCTGTGAAGGCAGGAACGAGGTGAGTGCGAGGGAGTGACGGGAGGAGGAGCGTCAGAGCAACAGATGAGACCGCGGCAGCGTTCCGCCGGCAGCGGCAGCAGCAGCGACGGCGACGGCGGCGGATGGAGCAGCGGCAGGAGCAGCAGCAGCGGCAACGGCGAGAAATTAGATTCGAGCCGACGAACAGCTGAGACACCCCGCGCACGTGTCCGGAGATTTAATTGGGTAATAATGGCGCTATTGATCGGCTGTTAGCCTTTAAACTGCTCGTTAATCAACCTTTTTCAAGGGCACATGCGGCCGGCAAAGTACAAGGCATCTCATCCGTGGTACATTTAGTCTCGCTCCGATTCATGATAGCGGAAAGAAGACGTGCGATAATCTTCTAAAAGCTGCTGAGATGTAAGGAAGCCGCATCGTGCATGTGAGCCTCTCCCAGCAAGCACACAGGTCTATGTACTACTCATTGAATACCGTGAATTACTAGATGATGCGTGGTGAGATCCGGCTACATATGACTGAACTCGCGTCTGTCCGAAGCGTTTATAAGGCCTCATGCCACTTGAGACGGGATTCAGAAGACATGTCACAGACGTCCTACGACGCTCGTCGGGAATGAGGACAGGCGTAGTCCAACATGCGTCAGTTGGGCGACGTCTGCTCACTGGGCTTGCAATTGGTGGTAGCAAGGCGGTCAAGTGAAAAAATCACTCTGAGTCCAACTTTTAGATTATTTCATGGCTTTCGGTGAAAGAAGAAACTGATTATGTCCGCTAATTCTAGTAGAAACAAACCGTCAATAAATCTCTGTCAAGAATCAGTTCAGTTAACCGAAAACCTACTATCCTTTAAAAGTTAATAAAGGATAGAACATAGGACGGTGTTGATCAACCCTTTACGAGACGCGCCACGCATTCTACTTGTACGGGATGTCGTGGAGGCGAGTTGGATGCGTATTTGGCCATACAATGTCTTGCGGTGGCCAGCCGATGAACAAGTCAGAGCTCTATCCTTCCCAGACAAGTCTGGTACCAATTCGCCGACCCCGGAGGGATGGAAGGCTTGTTTGCTAGGCGGGCCTTGAAGCAAGAACCTTGATTCGGGGAACCCCTTACCCTTATGTGCATACGACATATATATTTTAATGGTCAGAGTACATAGACGGCGATTATTGAACCGCGCACCCATTAGAATATTAGGTCGTTGAATATGAAACGGACGATTTTGACTGAAAAATTTGCCAGATCATAACTTTGCATGGAAGCAATTTTATTAAGTGGAAATAGGCACCATTACAATTCACACACTTTTCCCAAAACAAGAATAGCTTAGACATTCCATCTTTGTAAAAATCAGAATTAAGAGGACTAATAAAACATAAAAAGTCGTTTTTGACATCATCTTGGTTGCTGAATTTTTTATCCACTACATGACGATCTAAATGCTTGAAAAAATAACATTCTGTAGGGGACAGATCTGGCGAATATACTGAATGTAAAAGAGTCTCGTATCCCAATTCATCCAGTTCCTGGACAACAATTTTTGAAACATGCGGATGCATGTTGTCATGCAGTAGAATTGGGCCTCTTCGATTGACCAGATACATCTGTTTATACTCACTTCTGTTACATAACTTCAATTTTGGCACAGTACTTCTCCGCTGTGATAGTCTCTCCAATCATCAAGAACTTGTAGTAGATTACACCAGCCATTGTCCATCTTTGGGCGCGGTCTTTGTGCGCGTGTTGCGCAGTCGGAGGAGGCGCGACTGTCGCGTGCACCCGATAATAGGTTCCTGGTTCGGATTTCCCGCCCAGGCCAACCAAGCCTTCCATCCCTCCGGGGTCAGTGAATTGGTACCAGACTTGTCTGGAAAGGATAAAGCGCCGACTTGTTCATCGGCTGGCCACCGCAAGTCATTGTATGGCCAAATACGCATTCATGTCGCCTCCACGACATCCCGTAGAAGTAGAACGCGCTGGCGCATCCCAGAAGAGATTGAGTAACGCTGTCCTTTATCCTTTATCTTTTTATACGGTCTTCTTTGGATGGAGACTTGGTTTCGGGTCTCCTTGGGGCTTTCATTCTTGTCCAGCCATTGTGCAGAGCGACGACGATTGTGACAAAGGGTCCATTTTTCGTCGCAGGTTACGATCCCGTCCAGAAAAGGCTCCCTTAGATTGCGGAGCCTTCACGAAACGCAGATGTCATGGCGCTTCACATCTGCCCGGCGGTCGGTTCGTGCGGGATCCATTTGTCCAACTTCTTTACTTTTCCGATCGCACTTAAGTGGCGACTGATAGTGCTCCCGTCGACGCCGAAGTGCTGTGCCCGCTCTCTCACAGTTTCCACCATGGCTTTGAGTTGGTCGTCGTTAAGGACCTTAAGGAGTGCTAGCGGCCCACCTCGGTATTCATCTTCGAGAGACCTTCATCTCCAGACCGAAACCCTTCGAACCGGTGGCGAATGGTGCGTTCCTTATCGGAATCCTCCCCAAATGCAGCGTTGATGTTACGAGCTCCGACTGCGGCGTTGTGTCCACTTTTCCATTCATGCAAAACCGACTCAAAAACTCGGCAGCATGGAATTACGTCACAAATTTGTAAATGGTAAGAAAGCGGCGATCGTGCGCTTTCAGAAACTGAAGGCAGCGCGTGAAACGGGAACATTCGTAACCACGAAAAATCGACCAGAAATTGAGGTTACAAAATCGGCCTTTTCACGTGCAACGACCTAATATATGAAATATTTAATATATAATTATAGCATATAAATATATATAAAGAACACTGGTAACGGTTTTCCATTCATCGGGCACGGGTACCGCAGTTGGAGGAGGCGCCGGCTGTCGCGTGCACCCGATACCAGGTTCCTGGTTCGGATTTCCCGCCCAGGCCAACCAAGCCTTCCGTCCCTCCGGGGTCGGCGAATAGGTACCAGACTTGTCTGGAAAGGATAGAGCGCTGACTTGTTCATCGGCTGGCCACCACATGTCATTGTATGGCCAAATACGCATTCAGCACGCCTCCACGACATCCCGTAGAAGTAGAATGCGCTGGCGCATCTCAGAAGGGATTGAGTAACGCCGTCCTTTGTCCTTTACTTTCAGATCCGTTTAACGAGGGCGCATGGAGCGCAGTCGGAGGAGGCGCCGGCTATCGCCTGCACCCGATACCAGGTTCCTGGTTCGGATTTCTCGCACTGGCCAACCAAGCCTTCCATCCCTCCGAGGTCGGTGAAATGGTACCAGACTTGTCTGGGAAGGCGCTGACTTGTTCATCGGCTGCCCACTGCAAGTCATTGTATGGTAAAATATGCATTCAACACGCCTCCACGACATCCGTAGAAGTAGAATGCGTGGCGCATCCCAAAGAGGGTTGAATAACGCCGTCCTTTATCCTTTATCCTTTTGTACTTTCAGATCCACAGTCCCACATAACAGTAATCTAACTTGTGTCGCGAAAGATGGCGCAGAGGACCCGTCGCTGTACCCTGGCCGCTTCGAGTATACAGTGGAGTTCTGTTTCGGCGGCGCTTTTGCGATGTGATGTCTACGTGTGTCAGTTGCTCTCTCAGGTCGCGCCCGCTCCGAAGCAGCTGTCGACGGGAGCGTCGAGCGAGGACGCATTGTTGTTCCGACAGCGGCAGGACAACAGAACGACGACATATGCGAACAGCGAAGTCGGAAGAATGCCATCGAATACTGGAAGCACTCAATTACTCAACTTCGTAGGGGCGAACATGGTATTCTTCAGCACACGCCTTCTTCTCCTTAACTCCTTATCGGCAAACTACTGGCAAACTGGAGGAATCCTCATAAACAGTACATCTTGCATTCCAGTTGTCTCGTCTACAATTCGATGAAAAGCTTACAGAGAGATTTAACGATATACTATTGATTACATCGTTCAAGACTAATAAAGAAGGACAAAGGACGGAGCTACCCAATCCTTTTTAGGATGCGCCACGGTTTCTCTTCTGCGGCATGCCGTGGATGCGATTTGAATGGTACCTGGCCATACAATGACATGCAACATGCCGATCTGAAAGTACGTCTGAATAATCTGAAAAAGGCCCGATAAGTACGATGCATTGTTAGGCCATGCGTAAGCTGTTTAGCAGGAGGAGAGATTAGCGGAAAGGAAACGATACCCGGGTAACGGGTAATTCTGCCCTAAAATGGGCGGTTAATTGAAAAACAGTTAATGAGCAGACAACAAGAAATAATGCTCGTATTCTCCATATTCTCTCTTCCTAAAACCTCGGCATGTTCCTAGTGCATCAGTGTTTCTGTG
The DNA here is from genome assembly GCA_947396885.1 of Heligmosomoides polygyrus polygyrus. NCBI lineage: Eukaryota > Metazoa > Nematoda > Chromadorea > Rhabditida > Heligmosomidae > Heligmosomoides > Heligmosomoides polygyrus. Next base: position 101,901,800 of record OX377202.1, on the reverse strand, counting down.
GCGAACGAGGCTGTAAGGTGGATCAGTTTACTGAGCGGCCTAACGTTTCGACCTGGGGCCGGATTCAAAAACGGCTTACAGCAATTTGACGGAGAAAATTACAGCCGAAATCGCTGATAGCGCGGCTTAGGGCCTGTTCATACTTCGCGACAAGAACGACAAGAGCGACAAAAGCGACAAGAGCGACGGATGTAGTGTACGTGTGGTGTACGTGAATAATTACGCATTCACACTACATTCGTCGCGGGGGGAGTCTGGAGTACGCAATTATTTACGTACACCACACTATGTCCGTCGCCCCAGTCGCTCCAGTCGCTCTTGTCGCGAAGTATGAATAGGCCCTTATCAAGCGACATTCTGATCGATATAAGCCGCGCTATCAGGAGTTTCGGCTGTATTTTATCTGTTAAACTGCTGTAAGTCGTTGATGAATCTCGCCCCTGTTCCTCGTCTTCAGAGGCCTAAAAGTAGTTCAGGTAGTGGTTATATCTGTTACCTACCCGACCAAGCGCCTCCCCTTCCTGTCTTTCAGACATCGTTCTAGGTACGAGACAAAGAACCCCAGCGTATGAGAAACTCACCCGCTGCTCCACCGTTCACGCGGAGGGACGTCGCTACTGCGGTTGTCAGTTGCCGAATGAGGCATACCGCCAGGCTACACCAACTTAAATGTGAGGCACGCAACCAGATGTAAGGATAAAAGGATAAAGGTCGGCGTTACTCAATCCCTTTTTGGGATGCGCCACGCATTCTACTTCTACAGGATGTCATGGAGGCGATTTGAATGCGTATTTAGCCATACAATGACTTGCGGTAGCCAGCCGATGAACAACTCAGCGCTCTGTCCTTCCCAGACGCGTCTGGTAACAATTCACCGACCGCGGAGGGATGATAGGCTTGGTTAGCCTCGGCGGGAAATCGGAACCAGGAACCTGGTATCGGATGCACGCGACAGCCGGCGCCCCCTCCAACTGCGCTACACGCGCCCTGCAACCAGATGTGCATTGGAGAAACTAGAAGCGGATCGCCTAAAAGAACATTTGTCTGGTAAAAACGAAGTATCATAACTAGTTCGCTGCGCAAGCACAGGGTGGTGGTGGGGGCATAGTGGAGCCGATTTTGTCGTCAAGAACAGGATTCTGGCATATGAACTCTCGTCTAGCAAGACGTTCGAAGCGTTTCGAATTTTCCCAAGGAATCCAACAGACGAAATGAGTGTCCTTCGATCACTAGTGACTTCTTACCATTCATTTCGCATTGTGAAGAACCGCCGGTGGTAGTATACGTGTCGGATCTATCCTAGTCCGGCGGCCACATAACTAAAAGGTAGGTAACAAAACGAATTGAGACTTACCGAGCGGCGCCTAGAGAACGAGTTGGAACCTAAAAGAAACCAAAAACGAACAAACAAACAAAATAAAATAAAAATCGCCGCGGTTTACAACCGTGGAGGAACCGGTATACCCATCATCTGTATAGGACTAGGATGTCACAAAATTCATCACCGTTTCGAGGTATGTATAAATTAATAAGCTTTTTACCTTGAATCATTGAGTTTCAATGAAAGCATCACATACCGTTCGGTAGGTTTTTTTTCTGCTCTTTCAAAAAAGATATGTGGACGTCGCTCTAATTTCTCTAGCTGAGCTTTTCCAGGCCTCCGTAAATCATGAACCGACCCGACTATCGAGCGGCAGAGGCATCCCGTAACCTTGGCAGCGCTTTTGGGACGGACTGTCCTTGCAAACGAACGGTGAGGATCTGCTTCGAAAAATCCGCTTCGAAGATTTGATCTCGAAGAAAAACCGGGTCGCGGGCGCAGATCGTCACATAACGATGAAGTTTTGAAGAGAGCTGTCGATGCAAATCAAGAGGCGAATACACGTACGTTAGCGGAGGATCTTGGCGTACATCACAGTACGGTAGCAGGACATTTGGCAAGAATCGGCAAGGCGAAGGAGATGTTGAAGTTGGTGACTCATGATCTGAGAGACGAGCAGCGTATGGCACGTTTCAATACCTGCTCTAACCTCTCAGTTCGCTTTGAAAATGAGCTTTTTCTGAGTCGTACTATAACTGCCGATGAAAAATGGGTCCTTTACGATAGCAGGAAGCAGGGATTTGTCTGTGTAGATAAGGATACTCCTGCAACATGCTTTCCTAAACCCAACCTTCTCTATTAAAAGGTTATGTTTACTTTGTGGTGGTGTTGTAAAGGTGCAAACCATTACAGCTTTTTCCAGCCTTGTCAGGCAGATAACGCAGAGTCTTACTGCTGCGATGTAGAATAAATGTATGAGAAGTTGCAAAAATTGTGGCCAGCAGTGGTGAATAGAGGAGGGCCGGTGCTGTTGCAGGACAACGCAGGGCCACAGACCTCACAAATTACTCGGCGATAACTGAGCCATTTGGGTAATGGAGTTCTCCTTCACCCACCATATTCTCGCGACCTTCCCCTACTGACTATTACTTTTTCCGAGCTCTTAATTCTCATTTGCGCCAGACACAATTCACTAGTTTAGCCGATCTTGAATGTGTCCTCCTTGTTTTCGTTGATTCATATAATCTAAGTTTTTATTGAAGTATTATTTTAAAGTTTTTTAAAAATATTTTAAAGTATTATATTTATTACCTGTTCGCTGGCGAAAATTTGTAGATGCTGGTGGTTTTCACTTAGATTAATAAAGTTGTGTTTAAGCTGAGTTATAGCAGTTTGAAGTAAGCGGTCCGTTTTGGCAATTAATTTTGCGACAGTCTAATAGTTCGGAATTACACAGCAGGTCTTGTTCGATAACTGATAACCGCGGTAGCGACGTCGTTCCGCGCAAAAGGTGGATCAGTGAGTGAGTTTTTCTCAAAATCTGGGATTTTACGCTTCGTATATAGAGGAAGGAGGAGGAGCTTGGTCGGTTGGGTAACAAATATATAGTCCTGAGCCACTTCTAGGCTTCTGGAGATGATGAACAGGCCATAACGTTAGGCCACTCAATAAATTGATCCACTTACATACAGCCGACACAGAAACACTAACATACAGATAAAGCAGATTTTAAATTGGTATAAATTCAGCGGGCGCGTGTAGCGCAGTCGGAGACGGCGTGGGCTGTCGCGTGCACCCGATACCAGGTTCCTGGTTCGGATTTCCCGCCCAGGCCAACCAAGCCTTTCATCCCTCCGGAGTCGGCGAATTGGTACCAAACTTGTCTGGGAAGGATAGAGCGCTGACTTGTTCATCGGCTGGCCACCGCAAGTCATTGTATGGCCCAATACGCATTCATATCGCCTTCACGACATCCCCTCGAAGTAGAATGCGTGGCGCATCCCATAAGGGATTGAGTAACGCCGTCCTTTATCCTTTATCCTTACAAATTCAGCAATAGGTCAGGCATTTAAGTGCTATTAAACCATAGGCCTTTTCTAACTATTTTAAGAGCATTTGAACGGTTTTTAATGTGATTCCCGAATCGATTTCAGGTTCAGTTTGCGCTCATTTTATTTATTTATTTATTTTATTTATTTATTTAAAGACGTGGAATGTGATCACACGTGTAAAATTAAGAAACCGAAAGAAAATAAACATAAACAAATAGCTACACAGTAACGTCTAGACAAACAGTGAACAAATAACTGCAAAGTAATGTCTGCTATCTGTAACCAAAACAGTACAATCAGGACAAGTTCCAGAAAAAAGACATAGAATTACAATAACAGGTCACTTCTCAATAAGATTACGGAAGGCCTGGACAGACAACCCCAACGACATTTTGTCATCACTTAGTAACGTGTTGAATTGGCTGACGTTCCTATAGGTGAAGAAGTTTGTCCTAATCTTTGTCTTTGCAACCGCGACGTTAAGCCGTAGTTTACCTCTCATAGTTCTAGTCAACGGTACACCGAAAAACGTAAGTGGATTTATGGAGAGCCTCTGAGTTAGAATTTTGAACATCATGGTGAGATCAGCCTTTCTTCTTCTACTTGCCAGCGTTGGAAGGCCAAGTGCTTTTGCCCTTTCTAGGCCATTGGGTAGCTGCAGGTAGTGGACATCATAACATCTCAAATATAGCTTTCGGGTAAAACTGTTCTGAACGCTTTCCAAGAAATCGATATTCTTCTTTTTACAAGGATTCCAAACAGTTATTCCAAACTCCAATATCGGTCGAACGTATGTAGGATTTATAAACCCGTAAATATACTTGGGGATCCTTCGATCGTAGAAGTCTGAACAGAGTATAGATGGTATAGTTCGCTTTCCTCGCAAGTGTTCTGTAGTAACTGCCAAAGTCCAGGTTAGTATTAATCAAGAAACCTAGGTCTCGAACTTCCTCTACAGGCATGAGACTTGTGGATTGTAGTTTGTATGGGACCGATGTCTCACCCTTCGGACCAAATAGCATGCACTTGGTTTTCTCCGCTGATAATGGAAGCTCCCACTGTTTGGACCATTGGTCGACATACTCAATTGCTGCTTGTAAATCACTAACATCTTCCATCCCTTTGATACACTTATAAATCTTTATGTCGTCTGCGTTCATCTTGCATACCACACCAAAACGCGAAATGACAGTAGGTAGCTCGTACGTATATATAACAAATAGCAAAGGCGATAGGACTCCGCCTTGTGGCACACCACTGCACGCAAGATATGAAGGTGAGAACTTATCTTTTACACGTACTTGGTAGGTTCTTCCCGAGAGGAAGTCCTTCACCCATCTTATAATTCTGAAGTGTATGCCTACCATCTCCATTTTGAAGAGTAACTTGTGTAGAGGGACCTTGTCAAAGGCCTTCGTAAAGTCAAAGAAGACCACATCTGTTCGACACTTATCCTCCACTGCTCGAGACCAGTCATTCAAGGCAGTAAGTACAGAGGTTTCTACAGACCTCCCCTTCACGAAACCGTACTGGTTCTCTGAAATGATACCATTGTCCAAAAGATGCTTCATAATATGTTTCTTAACAACTTTCTCGAACACTCTTGCAAAAACAGAAGTGATACTTATGGGCCTATAGTTTCTGGCATCGTGAATAGGCGGCTTCTTGAGAATCGGTGTTATTAGCGCATGTTTCCACCGCAAAGGTACCTCACCTTTCATATAGCTCAAGTTGTAAATGTGTTCCAGAGGAAAAGCTAAATATACTGCAATCTTCTTTATAAAAGCGACTGGAATGAAATCTGGAGAGGTAGATGAGGAATTAGGCCACTGCTCCAGGATATCAGCGATTTCTTCCCTATGGAACCACAGAGAAGCCTGCATAGGAGGAAACTGACTGGAACTGCACTCTGCAGAGAAAGACAATTCATCAGTGTGCGAGTTATACGCCTTCTGAAATTCCGATGCCAATAGATTAGCCTTATCTTCCTCAGTAGAAGCTGTGGTACCATCGTCACGAGTTAAATTTGGTATGACACTGGTCTGACCACGCCTGGAATACCTATACAGGGCCATTTTATCACTCGTTCCAATGATTTTGCGTTCCACATAGACACTATATTTAAATAAAGCTTTGTCCACTTTCGCTCTAAAACGCTCGAAATTTTTCTTATCCACCTAATGACCAGATGAGCAGGCTATGGTCCATAAAGCTCTTTGCTTATCTAACATCTTCTGGAGGTAAGACGGTAGATGTCGCAAGTCCGTGTTGACCATTTTCATGGGAACAAATAACTCTACGACGTGATGAAGGATAGCAACAAACGTTTCATACACGTCATTAACCGATTCTCCTCTCTCAAAAACACCAATCCAATCAATACCAGCGAGGTATTGCTTTATACTGTTGTAGTCCGCATTCTTGAAATCTCTTACTAGTTTGTGTTTTTCATGCCTCGCACCGAGAGCCAGCTTAAAAACAATTGCAGCGTGGTCACTGTTCCCAATAGGCGGACAAGTTCTAACTGCGTTCACAAGATTCCGTTCATTGCACAGAAGTAGATCCAATAAGGAGCGTCCTCTAGTGGGAGCACTAACCAACTGTGCGAAACCATGAGCATCGAATGTAACGCAAAATACCTTTGACACGGCGCTCGGGCTAGAACCTCTTAGGCCTGGAATATTAAAGTCACCTAAGACAATGCTACGGGCGTTATTCACAGAAAAATCACCTATGGCCTTTGCAAGCTGGTAGGACCCTCTAGCACTGCAACTGGGTGTTCTATAGACCAGCACGAAACGGACTACTTCAGACGCTAAAGATACATCACAGATCAGTAGCTCATAGCAATCTTCTACAGATTCCTGGAATATTACCTTATATGAGAAGGTGTTACGTAGGAGCAATGTAACACCTCCTCCTTTATGGGATGTCCGATCACACCTTACTCCCGAGTACAGATTGCATACATCACCTAATAAAGGGTATAAATCATTATGACTTCCCAACCATGTTTCCGTTAAGAGTACAATGTCATATTTATAGAGGCGGAGATTTGCAACTAAGGAATTCGAATTTCTTACAAGCGATCTTATGTTAGCTAATAAACAGGTGACCTTTTCAAAGAAAAGATATCAAGATATCCCTGGGATCCTTCAGCAGTTCCCCGACGGAACACTGCACTGCGAGGGAACGCCACCAGTGTTGGTGCTAGACAGGGCCGTCTGGGATTGGAAATACACCCCGGGCCGTGTATCCGGGGTTAATATCCCAATCGCAGAGGCCCTGGCTTGAAGGCGTGCTTCCCTCCTGCGCTTCCTCTCCTCCAGTGGTAGTGAGGGCCTGAGATATATGCCCTTTTGAGAGAAGAAGCGCAGCTTGGGTGCATGTCGTACCGCCTGCCTTTGAAACCTGCTGGCAGGTAACACAACTTTTATTAGTCGCGGGAAGTTGCTGTCCGACCTTCCCATTCGGTACACTGCCACCGGTTTACATTCTACTGCAAGAAAGTCAAAAAGCTGCTCTACATAACTATAATCATGAGCCAATCTTTCACTAGGAGAAGATGAAGACAGTTCGGGGACATTCGATAACACAATCGACCTAGACATCTCCCTATCCTCATTGCCCGAAGAGTGTCTAACCTCCACGGCTGGAGTCGGCACACTAGACTGAGAGGAATTCATAACGTCAGCTAGCTTTTGTTTTAAAAGCGAATTCTCCTCCCTGAGAGCTCGAACTTCCTCGACCAGAGCAGCGTTGCGATCGTTGGCGACTTTGATCTCGGCCCTGGTCTCCAGTAAAAGCTCTACCAGAAGCTTCACATAGCCAGGGGTCCTCCCATTGCCCATCAAAGCTTGGAGTCGTTCCACAGCTCCATCACAGCTGGACGATGAGGCATCGCTTTGGAACCTCGTTGACTTCCTCTGGGCTGCAATTGTGTGGGAACGCGAAGGGGAGGCCATTGTATCGATCAAATCAACCAGAACACAACGATTCGCAAACGCGTTTGAGAGAACAATATCTACCTCCGCAGGTGGCAAATTACGTCGAATGCGAGGGGAAAAACTGCCTTCTTGCCACCGAAGACAACACCAGTCAAGCCACGGACGAAATCAGGAAGCAGATTTTGGAGAACAGCCAAATGAGCAGCACGAATACCAGCGAACTTTTTCTGGGGTGTGTGGTCGTACGATACCTTGTGTAAGCACTGTGCAGCTAGAAACCCCTCCCAGCTTGATGGGACCGTTTAAGGCTCTCTGTAGTCTCGCTTCCAAAAAGTGCTTCTGGTTTTCAGAGCAATATGGAGACAACATTCAAGGATTTCATCGCTTTGAAAACTTCTAGGATTGTCAGTAGGAAACACATTTATCCTGAAACTGGCAGTAGTCCGTAGATTCGAACGCTTTTGGTTTGTTAGAATTGTTTTAGCTATGGAAACTCGTACTGAGGTTAGACGGCAAAACCTGCATTTTCTTACTAACGTTCACTTTCCTTCGTGTTTTTGTTTTCCCGTCCTATGTAGGACCAGAGCTCAGTGCTAGATAGGGTCCAGTATGATCTCAATTTCTAAAATTATCCACCTTACGGAGTATCCGGTGGTTCCTATATTAGTGCATGCTTGTCAAGTCTTCTACTACTCTGTTTATTCTAATGTGGCGGGTCCACGAGGGTGGCTGGCATATGTACCCGTGTCCCGAAGCTCCAGCACAGAATATATACCTAAAGGTATTAGGGTATCATGGCCAATTGGTACGGATACAGTTCTTCTTAATAGTCTGCCCTATTAGCAACCATTAAGACAATAAACTTCTGTTGTTTTCCCTATCGCCAGTTTTTATGGGCCCCTTCCATCGGGCTGAATCTGGTCTCGCCTGTTTTCATAGCTTCCATTGTTTTTCGTTTTTTATTATCTTCCGTCTTCTCTATTTCTATATTTCTATTTCTTATTTCACATTGTGGCATCTTATGGCGCAAGCGCACTCATTTTATTGTGCGAAAATAAATAAATAAATAAATAAACAAATAAATTTCATTCCCTACAGCTTAATATCCACCGGTACTTGAAAGCAATACAAGCACAGCTCATATAAATCTTTATCGCTCGAATTGTAGTGCTAAATCTTCTTCACCCAGCTTTACACTCAACTTCAGAGGAAGCAGGCGGGGACGAGTATCACAGAGCTCTACATGGAGAACTTGATTCGACGGAGCGTGAATGGCGGTTGTTCGCTCAGCGGGGCATTTCTAGCCAATTCGTCCATCGAAGACCTCGGCGTCGATCGTTTTCGGATACTCAGATCGAGCGGAAGGCACTCTTCCTGGACGTCTGGAGCTGACGAGGATACCTCAATTGACGTGTCCCTAGTCGATAAAACGGCAGATGTCGTCTCACAGTTGTTCTGGAAAATGAAAACAGTGAAAATCTAGCCGTTTGATAAGCGCTCCAGGGTCTTCTGACCCTGGTGTGTAGATCTGACCATGACTGGCATTACCGTATCCTGCAAAGATTGAAACGTAGCTCGAGCTTACTTCAGTTTGTCTCTCAGGAGCCAGTTGTCCTCCCATCTGCTTCACGCACTGTAGGCCAGTCCTTGCCGGACCAGAGTGGAACCTAAGGACGACAACCTGATTTCGGCAAAGAAATTAATGTATCTATTGACATCGCCATTAGAGGCACATGGCCGTGCGGTCGGAGGAAGCACTCATATACACCCAATTCCAGATTTGTATAGAAAAAATGTACAGCCAAATTGGTATCAAAATGCAAAGGATGGCAAATTACCAAAGAAAATTATCCCTAGTTCTATAAGGGGTTAAATAACGACCGAAAACAGTACACTTACCCGTATCCAATCGGTGCGTTTCGATGCTTGATAGAGTGCAGATGGAGCTTACTTTTCTCGGAAAAGCCTTGGTCGCATAGAGCGCAATGGAAATGAAGAAGCTTCTTCTTCAACTTGCAAAACGGTCGCAGACACAGCTGAGACAAACACCTGGAGGTCAGCGCATCTTCGGGAAGTCCACAAGGCCACCACTTACCCCTTTGGTGGCTTCACGTTGCGCTGCGCTGCACGCCTCGATAGGGTGATCGGTGAGCCGCAGGAAGATCTGAAGGAACTGTTATTACTAAAAATCAAATATTCAATTTCGTCTACATGACTTAAATCTATACCGAGAATGGCTGTCTTAAGACGCTAAAGTCTTTCAAGACCTTCCCATGAAGAAGCATCGGACTCATTCATGGTTTTCTTTCTTCTTGTTTAGACAGAACCCTCCAAATCCGCCGAAATAATTGGGATGAAGATCAGTGATGATAGAATTACTAAACAAGTGTAGTGTTGGAAAAGATGTGCTGAATCGAATGGTGCTTATTTAGACTGAATCCGGTAAGTATGAAGAAAGTTGTGATCGTTTGAAGTGGACGAATCAAAACGACCAGAACCCGACGAAGTCTTTTTTCAAGCACAATATAGTAACACGTCAATGCTTTTGAGGCAAAAGGTAAAGAACAAAAGGACAAAGGAAAACGTTGGTCAATCCCTTCTGAGATGCGCCACGCATTCTACTTCTACGGGATGTCAGAGGCGATTTGGAGTTCATCGGCTCGCCTATGTCATCGACTATACGATGACGTAGGCGAGCCAATGAACTAGCCAGTGCTTAATCCTTCCCAGACAAGTGTGGCACCTACTGACCTACCCTGTAGAGGTGAAAGGCTTGGTTGGCCTGGGCGGAAATCCGAACCCGGAACTGCAGCTGTGGTTTTAAGAAATTTTATCCAACAAATGAATGAACGAAAAAATCGATGTCGAAAAAATTTGAGCGAATGAAAATTCTCGAATGATCGAAGGTACATGTCGCGTAGGTGAGCAGCATTGGTAGATGGGAGCGCGCCAGCCAATGATAACCAAACAGAGCACAGACCGAACACATGCCGGCCCATCAGTGTACCAACTGTACATGCTCTCTCTGAATGACATGCCCACTCAGAGAGAGCATGTAATGTGGTCTGATTGGTTCAGGCGCTCCCAGCTACCAATGCTATTAATCTACGCGACATATACCTGATGGAAAATCGAATAGGCCCCATTTCTTGTTTATCCGACTAGTCGAATAGTTTAATAATTTGTTCAAATCAAATGCTGTGCTTGAAAATCGATATTCGGATAAAACTGTTCGATTTTCGAACAATATTCGAATTCAGCTCCCTTTCGATCTTCATATTCGAACGAATATTGGCCCGGGGGCCACTTGAATGTGTATTTGGCTATACAGTGATTTGCGGTGGCGAGCCGATGAACAATCACTAACCCCAGAGGGATGGAAGGCTTGGTTGTCCTGTTACCGCATGTCATGAATAAATAGATAAATAAATAAATATTACGCCTTCACCTGTATCACCTGTCGTCCCGTTGATCATCGACTTGCTCGAGCGGGCGCCAACAGCGTCTCCATTCGTCCCTGTCGCGTGCCAGAGTGGTCCAATGGATCCTCCTCGCTCGAGGGACACGAAGAGCGTCATATCGGTCGTTCAGGGCTTTCACGAAGAAGTCCGACCAACGCGTTGGTGGGCGTCCTGGTGTTCTTTTGACATCCCGCGGAATCCAATCTGTGACGGCTCTCGTCCAGCGGGTGTCTGCGAATCGCATTACGTGGCCGGCCCACCTAATTTTCGACGACTTGGCCCATGCGACAGCGTCTCTGATCTTCGAACGTCGGCGAAGCTCGGAACTCCGGAGACCTTCTCTCACTTGCGTGAGTCGTGTCACTCCGAGCATCGTCCTCTCGATTCCACGCTGCGCGACGCTGATCGCGTGTTCATCCTGCTTTCGTATAGCCCAGGTCTCTGAGGCGTATGTTAGGGCAGGAAGAACAGTGGAGTCGAATAGGTGGGCACGGAGTCGGACGTTCTTCGTTTTCTTCACGACTTCTTCGACGCTCTTGAAAGCTCCCCAAGCCGCTCGTTTCCTTCTGCTCAGCTCTGGTGCTAGGTCGTTGGTCATGTTGACTTCGCGACCCAGATACACATAGCTGGAGCATTCGGAGATGTTCGTTCCGTTGAGCGAGAATGGGGCATCAGAAACCCATCCGTTCTTCATGAACATCGTCTTCGTAAGATTCAGCTGCAGTCCAACGCTTCCACATACACGATCGAAGTCGGCCAGCATTCGTTCCGCCTGGCTGATGCTCGGGGTTATGAGCACGATGTCGTCAGCGAAGCGAAGATGGTGCAGTTGCCGGCCGTCGACCTTCACTCCCATGTCTTCCCATTCTAGTTCGCGCATGACGTTTTCGAGGGTGGCGCTGAAGAGCTTCGGGGATATGGTATCCCCTTGTCGAACCCCTCTCTTCACGTCAATGACGACGTCGTTGTAGAATGGTGAGATCTTGGTCGTGAATCCACTGTACAACTCTCGAAGAACTCTGATGTACTGAGTAGGAACGCCCTGGGTGAGCAGGGCTTCCATGACCGCTTCAGTTTCGACGGAGTCGAATGCCTTCTTCAGGTCAATGAACGTAAGGCACAGCGGCAGCTTGTACTCTCGCGACACTTCGATGAGCTTCGTAATGGTGTGTATGTGGTCGATCGTGCTGAATCCTCTCCGAAATCCTGCTTGTTCGCATGGCTGTCCTTCGTCCAGCGTTCTACTAATCCTATTCAGGATGACTCGAGTGAACAGCTTGTAGACTACGGACAACAGGCAGATCGGGCGATAGTTGCCAATGTCGTGCACGTCTCCCTTCTTGTACAGCAAAACGGTCTTGCTGGTCTTCCACTGAGATGGAACCTTGCATTCGGACAGGTAGCGTGTGAAGAGCCGCGCCAGGGTGTTGATGAGCGCTGGCGGGAGGTTCTTCAGGTGTTCAGCTCTGATCCTGTCAGAACCGGGTGCTGTACGTTTCTTCACCGACGAGATGGCGTGTCGGATCTCGGAAGGGAGAACAGAGGGAACGACGTATCCATCCTGCGGAAGATGGCATGGGGGCAGGTGGACGTGGCTATCGAAGAGATCGGAGTAGAAGTCGTGGATGACTTTCTCCATGGTCCTTCTGGAAGAGGTGATGGTTCCGTCAGGACGTCGGAGAGCGGTCATCTTGGTCTTGAAGTTGGCGAAGTTCCGGCGGGCATTGCGAATGCTCAGCCCTGCCTCTGCTGCTTCAGCCAACACTTCCGCCCTTCTCTCCTTGAGATCTTCCTTTATCGCCGCTCTGCATAGCTTTGCAAGCTCGGACGTCAGTTGGTAGTTGCCTGACGCTCGTGCTGCTCCACGCTGGCGTATCAGCTCGAGAGTTTCCGGAGACAGGCGTCTCTTGGTGGTCTTCAAGCTCTCGGCTCCCTTAGCACTATCGTGGAGATGGTGCACGAAGCGATCGTATTCCTCGTCGACGTTGTCCATGACGGCATCTTCCCAAAGGCCGACAAGAGAGGTGTAAAGGTCCCAGTTGATGGTCGTTCTGGGATTCCTCTTCTTGAACTTAGCGGCCTTCTCTCCTTGACGCGAAAAGCGGAACCTCGCGCGAAGGAGGCGGTGGTCCGATCCCGTGTAAAACTTGGGGACAACGGAGACATCGGTCAGGCAATACTTGCGATTGAAGATGATGTGGTCGATCTCGTTGTGGAACTGGCCACCGGGGGATTCCCAGGTCCATCGTAGGGAGGGAGGCTTCTGGAACTGCGAGTTTCCATGGATGGTCTTGGTCGACATGATAAACTCAGACAGCCTTTCACCTTGCTCGTTCCACTCCAAACCGTGGGTTCCGATGTGAAGTTCTTCCGGCGACCTTCGTGGCCCGATCTTGGCGTTGAAGTCGCCGACGATCACCTTGTAGAAGGTGTGATCTTCCTTATAGAACTTCTCCAGCTCCACGTAGAAGGCCTCGACGTCTTCGTCGTCGTAGTCGGATGTTGGGGCATACGCGACGAACACAGTCAAGGCTGGCACGGAGCCACATCGCTTCAGTCGCAGACGTCCGATTCGGCTAGTCAGAGACTCGTACGAATCGATGTTCATGGCCAAGTGCGTGTTGACGAGGACACCAACGCCGCCTACTCCCCTGCTGTCGCATGTTCCGAGGAACAGTTCTTCTCCGGAGTCGTAGGCGGCGTGTAGGGGGTGGTGTCTTCTCGTCTCGGTCAGTCCGATGACGTCGTACTTGATCTTCCTGGCTTGCATCATCAGGTCCTCGACGGATGCTTCGGACGCAAGCGTGCGGGCATTGTAAGTACAGATCGTCATCCTAGTCCTTCTCAGTTTGCGCAGCCTGGTTAGGCCCTGAGATTTTAGCAGCCTCTCCGTACTCGTCCTTCCCATCGCTGCAGAAATGGGGGCTCTTTCGGGGTCAGGGGAATGAGGCCCTTTAGTGCTGCTGTGTTTGACTGGAATACAACACGGGTAGCTAGTCAGGCTCTGTCGTGCGGGCGGGGTACTCCGGGCAGCCAGCCAGACTGCCCGAAGGGACGGGGCGAGACTTAAGGCGGCCTCGAATCGCCTTACATGTACTCCCAGTCTACCGAGTGCAAGCTTTTGGCCGAGCCGACACAGTTACAATCCGCACAGTCACGGACACATCCACGCACACTGTGCACGAACATGCCGCTCCCACGCACAAGGAACGCATCGACCCGACACAGCAGGAGCAAGGAGTCCATCCCCTGCATCCCACCTGCGTCTCTGGGCAGTACACGGTCGCATTTGGTTCGCGTTTAATTCCCCTATCCACCACCCGGGGACGCGCCACGTGGCCCTGCGACAAGCGGCCCGAGATCCCTCTTAACAAGAGAGCCCGAAGGCTCTCTATCGAGGGAGATCCGTGGTATTACGCCTTAAAATAAATAAATAAATTCACCTATCCAACAAGTGAACACATTGTTTAAAAATTTATAAAATTCCCATTTTTAAGAAAAACCAGTGGCTTGCTTTAAAGAGCAGGAAGGCGGCCTTTTTTAATGCTTTTAATGTCATAAATTGAGATTGCGCCATGCCTTTTTCCAAGTCGATGCGATTTTTATTCGACTGACAGCAAAATTTTTCCACATCCTCTCATCTTGAGCCCCCGACATCAATGTCGATTTTCATTATTTCTTCTGTGTTTTCTTCTTTCTTCTTGCATTCTTGGCTACAGGTCAAAATGGCAGCGCAGAGAAAGCGTTTGATCCGGCAGTGTACAATTTAAAAAAAACATCGAACCATCCTCAGTACTATGAAGACGACGAAACGGTCGAAACGTCAGGCCTAGAATAAACCTTTCCATCTATTAGGTCATCCAATAAGTAATGTCGTTTTTTCGACCTTGACTTCAATTGAACAAATTTTCAACAAAACTTGATTTCAGCCAACAATATAATCACCATCACTATCAACAACCTTTCTCCATCTAAAGAGCAAATCTTCAATGCCTGAGCAATAAAACTTCTGTGGTTTTTGAGCAAAATATATGGACATAGCATTTTGAGTATCCTGCTAACTTTCAAATTTCTTGCCACTAAGAAAATGCTGTAGAGACCGGAACAAGTGGTAGTCTAAAGGTGCGAGATTGGGAGAATATGGTGAATGAGGGAAAAAAACCTCCCATCCTAATTCGTTGATTTTTTCCAGCGTCCGTTTTGGACAGAGAGGCCTTGCATTGGCCTGATGGAGAATTACGCCCTTTCTTTTGGCGATTGCCGGATACTTTTCCAGTGAAGCTTGGTTCACTCGATCCAACTGCTCACGGAAAGGTCTGCGTCAACGGTCTGTCTAGATTTTGGCACTCCAAAGTGGACAATTCCACGGATGTTCCACCAAACACAGAGGAGCGCCTTCCTGAGATGAATATTCGGCTTCGCAGTACTTCTTGGTTGTTCATTTTTGGAAAGCCACTGCTTTTTGCGTTTCGGATTATCGTACAAGATCGATTTTTCGTCTCCTGTGATCAGTCGATCAAAAAACGGGTCTGTACGGTGTCGCTGAAGCAGTGCGTTGCAAAGCGTCGATCAGTTAACACGGTTCTCGGCGGATAAATCGTGCGGTACCCAAACACCTGCTCTGTATACCTTGTCAGTTTGGCGTAGATGAAGATGAATGGTTGATATGGGTTCGCCGAGAGTCCTTGAAAGTTCTTCCGCTGTTTGGCAAGGATTCGCCTCCAGTTCTGCCATCAGAATGTCGTTGTCAAATGTTACGGTCTTCCTGATCGAGAGGAGTCGGATAGGTCAAAATTACCGGATTTAAACTTGGAAAACCATCGCTGGCATTGCGAACGTCCAATGCATCTGAATATACATCGCAGATATTTCTGGTAGCAACCGCTGCGTTACTACTCTTCCGAAATTCGAACAGCATGCAATGCCGAATGTGCCCCTGTGATTTGCCGAGCCATTCCACCTGAACTTACGAACTAACAATTCAACGAATGGTAGATTCTAAAAAAGCAAGTCTCATTTACCTTAGAATCACTTCAGTGCACCTTCGAAAAACACAAATCTGCCGACAAATAATAAGCTAAAACCGTAGTGCACAAAAAACGACATTACTTATTGGATGACCTAATATATACCAACCTCGTTGGCACAGAAGAAATGGTGAAAATGAGCAAAATTTCTGTTTGCACACATACCCTCACTTTGGTGCTTCATGTGAGCAGCATTTACGCCTAATCAAATAAAAGTTGCGGAAAAATTTTCGAATTTTTTTATACGCCATATGATTTCTAGGATCTATCCTAGTCGGGGAGCACATAATTAAAAAGTATGTAAAAAATAAATTGAGACCTATCGAGCGGCTCCTGGAGAACGAGGTAGAACCTAAAAGAAACCACAAACGAACGGCCAAACAAAAAAAGAAATCGCCGCGGTTTTACAACTGTCTCGACGGACAAAGAGCGACAGAATGGAGGCAGTCCGCCGGCTGACATGTTCTGACCAGGGTTAAACACATGGTGAGGTGGGCACATTACTTCGCCTGCTTACAACCGCGGCGAAAAAATGTAATTTTTCGTTTTTTTTTCTTCGTGAATTTTCTAGTTTAGATCCTATGTCGTTCTGTAGAGACAGCTCGGTAAGTCTCAATTCATTTTTTACATAGTTTTTAATTGTGTACCCCCTCCCCCGACTAGGATAGATCCGATTCCTGCCTTGATACGCTTTGAAACGAAGTTTAGTTTATTGTTTTCAGATTTTTTAATAAAATTATTACACTTACCTGGGAATGTGAACTCAAAGATTTTAAGGAAGGTTATTCCAAATTTTCGTTGAACAAGAATTATTCTAATCATCTTAGTGTGTCTGTAGTTGAACCTGTCTGAAAGTTACTTCGATTTGGAAGAGTGCTTTGTTTTCATGAGTCTTAGGCTTAAGCTTAGGCTTAGAAGAGTGTCCAATTCGACGTGAAAATGTGGGCATTCTGTCCACCTTTGAGAACACACCTTAGTGCAGTGAAGGCAGTGGAAGTGCGATTTTCTTCCGCTGTATGGACAGTCGTCGTTTGCAGTGGCGGTTGTTTGTTGGCATTTGAAATCTGTAATAACTCGGCATTTGGTTCTAATTCTGTCAGTACCTTACTATTGGGAAGCTCTGGCAACACAGTAGCACCTTCACATGGGGCTGTTTCATCACCTATCATTTTTTGCATTCTGATTTATAATACAATTCCAGTTCACTTTATCTGTTTATCTAGATTCTTCGGGACAGTGCTGGAAGAACGAAACAGATCTGTGTAGAATTCTTGAACGACCACCAGCTGAGGAAGTACTTCCCATTCTGGAAACAGAAGTTGCTCATGTCATCAGAAGGGTGAAGCCAGGCACTGCTCCCGGACCGGACGGCATTTCTGCTGATCTCCTTCGTTCGGGTGGTGGAACCCTCTGCTCACTTTTTGCCAAGCACTTCAACCATTACCTTCGACTTGGTAGGATTCCGGACTCATGGAAGGAGTCAAAAACAGTTTTAATCTTCAAAAAAGGTCAGCAGGAGGATATCAACAACTATCGACCCATCAGTCTTCTCTCGGTTGTGTATAAGATCTTCACCAAGATACTGCTTAACCGCATGGAGCGTTGCTTGGATGAATATCAGCCAGTGGAGCAAGCAGGGTTTCGCAAGGATTTCTCCTGCATGGACCATTTTCAGACTGTCTCACAGCTCATCGAGAGGAGCCGCGAATACCACCTCCCACTTGTCCTTGTCTTCGTGGATTATCGGAAAGCGTTCGACTCTGTGGAAATCAACGCCATTCTGAACGCGTTTGAGCACGCTGGTATACCATCGCCCTACATCCGACTTCTCGACGAATGCTTCTCGAACACATCGACTACCATCCAGCTGTTCGATCGAAAGCTTAAAATTCCTATCGGGAAAGGAGTACGGCAGGGAGACACGATTTCTCCCAAGCTATTCACAGCGGCACTTCAGGATGCCATGAAAGACTTGAACTGGGACGATAAAGGCTACCTTGTCGACGGTAAACGGATCAGCAACCTTCGCTTCGCCGACGATATTGTTCTCATCTCTACCAGCACGGCAGAAGCCGAGGAAATGCTGAACGAGCTCAATGTGGCAAGTATGAAGATTGGATTGGACATGAATATGTCCAAAACGCAATTTACGGTCAACCAGTGGTGTGACACGGGACTCGTAAGGTTAAATGGAGTCGCTCTGCAACAGGTCGACTCCTACGTCTATCTGGGAAGAGAGCTGAACATGGATAACGACCTCGCTCCTGAAATCGCCCGCAGGAGACGCGCAGCATGGGCAGCCTTCAGTTCGATTCGCGAAGTCACCGATCAGGTCAAGGATCCCGGCCTCAGGGCCTCGATATTCAACGCCTCTGTACTGCCTGCGATGTGTTACGCGACGGAAACCTGGCCCGACAACAAGACAATCGCCAGAGCAATGCAAACTACGCATCATGCACTGGAGAGATGTCTTCTGAGGACAAGCCTTGGCCAGCAATGGCAAGAAGGCCTACGAAGCTCGGAGCTACGGGAGAAGTCGCAATTAGCAGACCCGCTGCAGTACATGAAGAAGTCCAAATATCGCTGGGCCGGACACCTGCTTCGACGAAAGGACGATAGATGGAGTCTTCGTGCCACAGAATGGCTCCCGAGAGACCATAAGAGACCACTGGGACGACCGCCAACGCGATGGGCAGACTCATTCTCAAGATCTTTCAGAGAGCGGAGCCTGCCTCACTAGATACAAGCAGCCAGAGATAGAGCGGTGTGGAAGAGTTGTGGTCCCCGCTGAGAAGACCTCCAGCCGACAAAAGGACCATCAAAGTATCAAAGTAAGTAAGTATTTCCGGCACATTCGATAAGCTGGTTCAAAACTTTCTTGGAAAAAATAGGCTGACGCTCACATAAGCATCTGTCGGTACCGAACAATAATTTTCTAAAGCAAGGATAAAGGACAGCGTCAATCAATCCCTTTTTGAGATGCGCCATGCATCCCACTTCTGTGAGATATCATAGAGGCAATTTGAATGCATATTTGGCCAACAAAATTACCTGCGATGGTCAGCCCATGAACGAAACAATGTTTCACTCTTCTTGGGCACGTCTGGTAAAGGAATTCACCTAGCATGGAAGGGTGGTTAAATTGGTGCCAGACCTTGCTTGGCCTGAGCAGAAATCCTAACGTGGAACCGGCAGTAGAATGACGCGTCAGCCGACCCCTC
The DNA here is from genome assembly GCA_947396885.1 of Heligmosomoides polygyrus polygyrus. Taxonomy (NCBI): domain Eukaryota; kingdom Metazoa; phylum Nematoda; class Chromadorea; order Rhabditida; family Heligmosomidae; genus Heligmosomoides; species Heligmosomoides polygyrus. Next base: position 101,882,772 of record OX377202.1, on the reverse strand, counting down.
CTCCGATATAGCAAGAGTACGTACCAATATGATAGAACTCGGTATGTGCAGGAAGAGCAGGTCCACCGTGGAAGATGTGGGCGTGATTCGAGATAATTAACTCATCGTCGGCGCAGAAGTGACACCTAAATTGGAACAATCAGGCGCTGGTCGTTAATATGGCCTACGTGAGGAGGGAAACGCATTGCTCCACTCAGGCCGTGTCGAGCGAGCGTGCCACCCAGAGGGGAAGTGCATGGTCGTAGTTCTGGTTGACTGGCGCATTCCCGCCGCCCACATGTAGGCCACATACACGACCAGTTCCCACAATTATTTTTAGAGCAGGAAGATGAAGCACTTCACATTAGGGAAAGTACGAAGCTAAATATAGTGCACAGGCAAAGGGGAAGATTAGAAGTTTTTCATGGCAGGGAAGGATAGTTACGTCTGTTATGTATAATATAGCGAGTGATCGTTGTTACTATTAGCTTTGAATGGAAGAAAGAGCCTTCGATCAGCTTTACCAGCAATTAGTTTGCAATGTTCGTCGAAACCGTACTCGGTGTCTAAATAAAAGTCAAGAATCCGTCTCTAATTTGGTCATTCTTCTTCAAAGCTATCCCTTTGATTTGACGTTCCCGTGGAATAGGTGGAACTAGGATGCTAAATTTAGATAGTCTATATTCGAGAAGAAGACGTAACAATCTCTTGATAGTTTTCAAAATTATTTATGGAGTTTTGGATTTGAAAATGGGTGACTTTTCAGATTACGTGGCTCATCTACCCGCAGCCACAGCACCAAGTTATTTCTTGGCTACCCTAGGACAAGCCTTAGAAGGTCGTTCTTTGCATCTGGAGCTGGTTTTGACTATGTAAAATTTCGCAAACAAATGCAGCTATCTTCTCCGCTTTAAAAAAAGGGGTGTACCGCTACCTGCGAGGGAAACACTAGTTGTTCAGTCCTTTTCTTCTTCTTTGTTATAAATCTTATGTAGTTGCAAGGAAAAGCCCCTAACTCATTGTGTGCCTTGGCAATGCTATTTTGACAAGATGTAGGGCAGTGTGAGCGGAGTTCAGACTTCTGCTTCAACTTTCTGCTTGAAGGTGAGAACTATGATGCTGTCCCTCCAGTGATCCGGCATTTTACCCTCTTTCGTGACTCTGTTGAAGAACTGTGCCAGCCAACTGACTGGACAGTTCCCAAGCACCTTCCAAGCCTCTATCGGCAACTAATCAGGCCCAGCTACCTTTCCGAGCTTCATCTTCCCTATGGCGTTGCGAACCTCTTCCTGTGTCCAGGACAGGATGGGCCGTTCTGTTGGTGGTTCTTCTTGGACTTCGCGATGCGAGAATTCCTCATTCAGTAGCAGGTTAGAGAAAGATGGGAGCAATACTTGATTCTGACCTTAACCGGCTTCCGTAGTACACTACTATCGGCACTCTTCACCGTCTTGACCACTCGAATGTCGAAGCAAACTCTATTCTGTGGGTTGCTCGGCCGGGTAGCGAACTTCTCTCCCTGTAGGCCGTCCAGCTTCTCATATAGGGCATCCATCTTCGTGTTCTTTGCCCTTGATATAGCTAATTTGCCAGTGTTGCTGTTGCTTTTGCCAGTGAGCGGCGTCCAGAACCACAGTTAGTTTTTGCTCAACGCTTCTTTAAGGACCTGAAAATGAGGTGTAAAAATGTGTACGCAGCAATCGTCAACCTCCATGACACCCCACGAGACGTGCCTCGGAGGTGCAGCCAGTAGGAGTGCCGCCTCGTAGAAGCACGTCGACGGGCTTTTGAGTCGAGTCCGCGTGCTGCCAATATTATTGCACGCATTAGTTTGTTGTGGTTACGCTTTCTCATGATCACAGGAGTCAGTTTTAGACAATCAGTGCTTACAACAAAACAAGGCTGTCTATTTGCTTCATATGTGTTAGATTTTGAATGAACAGGTATGGTGCAAAACTATGAAACAAGTAGAACTTAAGCGCGTGTCACACTAGCAGCATCTTAAAAAAGCCAGTGAGGAACAATCGTCTCCCTGGCACGGAATGACCACTTCTTATTTGTTGAACGCGTAATCCGTGGGTGTAGAGAAGGGTCCTGGGTGAAGAGCGACGTAACCAGCTGCCCCCCACGCGTATGACGGACATGGCCGAAGCACCGGAGCGCAGAACTGTCGGTAGGTCTGGTTTATAACCCACAATGAAAAGAAAAGTCACGGGTGGTACCCAGGGGCCGGATTCATCAACGACTTACGTAATTTTAACGGAGAATTGTAAGCTTATCAAGCGATATGGTGAGACTGTATCGCTTGATAAGCAGCGGTAAAAGCTCAGATAACGCGGCTTATCGCTCACCATATCGCTTGATAAGCTTACAATTCTCCGTTAAAGTTACGTAAGGCCTATGTTATACTGTTATACTCCCTCGGGAGCTTCCGCGGATGAGGGGAAATCGCGTCGGGACCCCGCGCCGGGCCACTCGTCGCGGCCCGCCACGCCCTCAGCTTGCATAATATTTTGAATAAAAGGGAAGAGCAATAAGACTTTTTATTTTCAGAGAAACGATATAGTGCAGATACGCATCGTTGAAAAGCTAGCACAGATGGAGGCACAAATAGACAGCCTTGGTTTGTTGTAGGCATTGACGGTCTAACATTGACTCGTGTGGTCATGAGAAAGCGTAATAATAGTAAACAAATATGTGCAAAAATAATGGCAGTACGCGAACTCGAACTTAAAAGCCTTGCAGTGTGCTCCTGGGGCGGCACTCTTACCAAGTGCGCCACCGAGGCACATCTCGTGGGGTGTCATAGGAGTTGGTGATTGTTGCGCACACGTTTTTACACCTCTTTTTTAGGTATTTATAAAAGCGTTAGCCAGAACTAAATGTGTTTCTAGACTGCGCTCACAGGGCCCTACATCCTGTCAAAATAACACGCAAAAGCTCACCATGAGTTGGGAACCTTTCCTTGTTAGCTGGTTTGTGTTATTTTGCTCTCACGTGTCTGTACGTGTGCTTGCGCTTGTAATAAGTGTTAAATGCTAGATGAAAATACATGTAATAAGTGTTAAATGCTGGATGAAAATAATCTCGAAGTTCGATGTTCTTGAAACATGGGCATCTTGGGAGTACGTTTTTAAGTCCTTTTTGCCTACCAGATTTGGTATGAATTCTTTATTGCGGCCGACGTTTCGACGAACTCGTCTTTGTCAAGGTCTGAAAGAAGCTCGAAATACTTTCACCCAGTGAAGTTCAGTGGATCAAAAACATCGCATCCACTTCTTTACCAGGAACAACATGCTACCAAGAGTGTGGAAACCCCACCACATCTCTGCATACGAACTACCCATCCCTCCAGCGCATCTTGATCCAGTCAATTTCAAAGAGTCAAAGGGTTTCGAGTTCTTTCAGGCCTTGAGAAAGACGAGTTCGTCGAAACGTCGGCCGCAATAAAGAATTCATAGTAAACCTGGTAGGCAAAAAGGATTTAAAAAGCTAAATGTAAATATTTTTGCTTGTGCCGCTCGAGGTTGTTACGGTGGATCTTTATTTGCCAGGCCTAACATTCCGACGCTCCCGTCTTCTTCAAAGGCTTGAACGTGGTGCTACTATTAGATAAGCGATTTACCCCACCAAACGCTATCCCCACTCTAGCGTTTTGCTTCCTTAGAGAAATCACCCCTGAAAACCCATTCAAAGAGGGATAAACTCACGTTTGATCCACCTATGGAGTGCTTTCGCTACTCTGTGTTAGTACGACCGGGCGAATGAGACTTACTGTGCGGTACTGGATAGTATACGATAAAGATAACGACCTGCCCATGTGCCCTTCCATTCTACAGCTCGCATTTTGACACAAACGGCAGAAAATCATTCGTAATTGACGGGCGTTCCTGACGGTTGTTCATGCCATGATTTCTTGTAAAAATCCAGAACGCTTCTAATGCCTTCCTTTCCGATATTTCTGTTTCTACCTCCAACATCTTGCACTTTATCTCAAAGTCGTTACCGTTATGCTGCTCAGCTCTGTGCTTTCCGAGAGGTGTTCTGATTTTATCACGTTGTTTACTAGCCAGGTTTGAATTCAAAGGAGCATAGTTCGAGCCCATTTGCAAAACGATGTCGTTTTAGTCAACATTCCAAACGACAATATTAAACACCAACTGGTCAGGAATAGGCTCTACAAAAACCAGTGCTTATCAGAAAGTTGTGTTACATGTCCATACGACTAGGTCGGAGATTGTTCCCGGGAGGGAGCAGTCTATCAGATTGAGTGCCAAGCAGTCCACATATATAGGGGAAACGAGGAGAAAACTAGCCATTCGAGTTAGAGAACAGAACACCTGGCTAGTAAACGACGTGGTAACATCAGAACACCTCTCGGAAAGCACAGAGCTGAGTATCATAACGATAACGACTTTGAGATAAAGTGCAAGGTGTTGGCGGTAGAAACAGAAATATCGGCAAGGAAGGCATTAAAAGCGTTCTGGATTTTTGCAAGAAATCCTGGCATGAACGACCGTCAGGAACGCCCGCCAATTACGAATGATTTTCTGGCGTCTGTGCCAAAATGCGAGCTGTAGAATGGAAGGGCACATGTGCAGGGCGTTATCTTTATCTTATACTATCCAGCACCGCACAGTAAGTCTCACTCGCCAGGTGGTACTAATACAGAGTTGCGAAAACACTCCATAGGTGGATCAAATGTGAGTTTATCCTTCTTTGAATGGGTTTTCAAGGGTGATTTCTTTAGGGAAGCGAAACGCTAGAGTGGGGATAGCGTTTGGTGGGGTAAATCGCTTATCTAATAGCTGCACCACGTTCAGGCCTCTGAAGAAGACGGGAGCGTCGAAACGTTAGGCCTGGCAAATAAAGATCCACCGTAACAACCTCGAGCGGCACAAGCAAAAATATTGACAACTATTCTTTACAATGCCGAGGTTTTATGACGAGAGAAGCTGGAGACTTGCTAAATGTAAAATTTAGCGAAGTACTTGAACATTTCAAAGGAAGACGAGGCCGCTTCTAGTAAGGCAACAGTGACTGATGACATTACTACGCTGTCGCATATGGGAGGCATTGCTCCGTTTTGACCGCGCAATCAACCCCTTGATCCCCCATCGACCGGCCTGGTCTTATCACCGTGGCGGTGCAGGGTCGGAGCTAGTCACTTAGTCAGTTTGTTTCCTCGTCGCTTCGTGACTCCGTCGCTTTCTCATTGTCCGCCTTGTCCCTTGCGACCCCCTCCGGCGGAATCTCCTTGTGCAGAGATAGGAAAGTTTGAATTGTTAAACTACACGGGATTTAGTTCATCGTTAGTTCAGTAATAAATGCGCTACTAGTTCACATCGGGAAAGGGAGCCTAGTCCAAAGTATCTCACCGTCAGCCTCCCTTTCGTATATCTCATTTTTGCATATCATCTCGTGTTTTTTAATTATAATAAACATTAGTACATATTTTCGTTAAACTCTGATAGGTATAGCCGTATGTATTTGAAATGTTCAGTATCGAGACCGCTGTGCTATTTTGTTGAGTCCACCGAATGCAACATACGCCCTAGTCGACTCACCCTCGTTGAGTACAGTGCGCATGTGCTCGACCGCTGAAACGGCAGGTCTCCACACCACAGTTCTCCTTCGGGCGAACGAAACGGATCAGGGACTGCATGCTTCTTCGACAAGGTGCCTGCAGGTATGAAATAATATCTGGAAAACAGTCAAGCCGTGCATAGGTGGCTGAAATGGTGATAGACATCGTCATATGACATCGCAAAAATTGTGCCGCGTGTTTGTTTCATTTATTTCGTGCTCTTATTTTTATCTATTTTAAATTGATTTAGAACCATTTGCATACATTAAACATGAGTTAAAAAAAACTCGTTCACAGTAAGGAAAGGCACCAACAAAAAGGGCGTAACAGTGCATTTTAAAAGCATTACAAAACGCTGGTTAAATCAAGAAACGAGCTGTCACAGAAAGGAAACATAGTGAAGATTCGTCATTAGAAGTGAGACAGGAAACCAATACTTCAAGCGTAATCAGTGGAGATACGTTTCTTAAACCCACTTCTTGTTCTAAATACTATCGGAATGACTGGCTGAAATGACTCGATTAATTATGTTTCGTTTAGAAAACAACAGTCGAGCTTTTCTTTCGCCGAAAAAAATTGTGTTTGAGCCGAGTTACCACATTTTGACTCCGTTTTGGCAAATATTTTTGCAGCAACCTAATAACATGGTTTTGAGAAAATCTAAAAATAGAACCCAACTATCAAATTACTGCAAGAACCAGCTAACATTACGCAGGTAAGAAATTTTAAAGTTTAGAAATTTAAGATCAATAGGGACTAAGACTAAAGATGGAGGACGTCGTGACCAGTGTCCTCTTTGTTTCGCCATGCATTCTAATTCTGTAGGATATCAAGGAGTCAAGACTGATACCAAGTGAGCGGCCCGGAGAAAAAGAGGGTTTCATGGGTCTAAAAGGAAGCCGAACCTAGAAGCTCGGGTATATGTCGCGTAGGTGAGCAGCATTGGAAAGTGGGAACGCCTAAACCAATCAAACTGCATTTAATGGATATGTCGGAGAGGGCGTATTCAGTCGGTACCCTAATGGGCTGGCATACATTCGGGGTGTGCTCTTCTTGGTTGTTATTGGCTGGCGCACTCCCATCTACCAATGCTGCTCACCTACGCGACATGTACCGAAGCTCGGTGCCAGATGTGTAATAATTGTGCTTAGTCCAATTGCGCTACCATTATACATTGGTTCTGATCGAAAATCTTTGAATAAACTGTATGAATAACGCAACTGATAACGCTAATTTTGAGTGCCCCGGATTTTGGAATGATTCGGATGCGAACGATTTCACGGGCCACCTTTGAATGACTCAGATTAGTGTGGCCGAACTTTCGGATGGGGTATCCGGGGTATTCGAATATCCGAAAATGCATACAATGTATAGCTACCATAGTATTCTCATATAAGGACTGCATAATGGCAAAGTGTTAAGGGTGGAGCATTCCCATGGTCAGTGAATATTACTACAGCTGAACATCGGGCAACAAAATTTAAGCGTAGACCTTGCTATCTTGCGATTGAAGAGAGACTGGTTAGAAGAAATCGGATCAAAATAATTGCACGTAGAAAATGAAGAGAGCTTGAGAAGGACTTGGCTAGCGTATGGCGTGTTTTCTTCGAAAATTTCACAGACCTTTAGTCAGTCTAGCCAACACGATGGCAAACGCACGGCGCAATCCGCAGAGAATAACTTGGATAGAGCACGTAATTTTGGGCAATGCTATGGTTCCGGTGGCGCTCTGCGATCTGAAACAATGCCCACCTGGCAGTAAGTTGCTCTCGTCACCGCCGGATGGAGGATGGCAACGACGTCGTTTCCATGCCCTCCGATGGAAGTCGAAGAGTTGCTGCGGAAACCGCGACGAACTGCATAATATATACGACCTGGAGGACCGAGATACAACACATAATGGAACAGACAGAGGCGCTGCCAAAAATTCGCGTCGAACATTTTCATTAATACTAAGAAAACGGAGAGGAAGACGAGGAATAGAAAGTGGGAAATGGTACTGAGGGGGAGGGGGCATTAGCCGAGTTGCCCATAGGGTCTTCGGGTTATCCAGGTCCAATAATGAGTCTAGTAAACATGCGGATTGCAGGTTCCTGAAGCAGCACAACCCTGCGTAAACTGGATCGCTTCAACTAACTCGAGGAAGGTGTGAAAACGGCCTTCACCGATTAAACAATGGAGCACTACAGAGCAACGTTGGGAACACAAGTGTGCATTTCCGTTAAATTCTCAGATTTTTATTATTAAATAACCCTATTAAAGCCATCCTGGAAGATGAAATTAGATAAAATTTCTATTAGGTTGTAACGAAATAAATGGCACTGAACCACTGTAAATTTAAACAGTTAATATCTCGGCTTGTAGGCAAGTTTATTAATCGAAATAAAAACCTTCTGATTCCACACTTCTTTGCCAACGTGACACAAGCTTTTTTATCCCAGTAGCATAAAAATCAGAAGTTCTGGAATTGACGAAATCTTCGAAGGCACTTTCGGCATCCTGTTGGTATTTGAATATTTTCCCTACCAAGAAGTCGCCAAGATGCTTGAAGAAATGGTAGTCTGTTGGGGAGAGGTCGGGAGAGAACGGAGGATGTGGTAGAGTTTCAATGCTCAGCTCATTCAATTTCTGCAACGTCATCCGTGCTACACGGGGGCGAGCATTGTCGTGCAGAAGGAGAACTCGCCTTCGGTTTACCAAGGCCGGCCGGATATCCTTCAATTTTTTCATCATTTCTTCAATTTCAATGCAGTACTTCTCTGCCGTGATGGATTCACCGGGAGGGAGGAAGCTGTGGTGAATAACTCCCAGCGAACACCACCATACTGTCACCATTACTTTCTTTTGGTGCAATTCCGGCTTCGCAAAAACCTTGGGGCTCTCATCGCTGTCCACCCACTGTGCCGATCGTCGCCTGTTGTCGTACATTATCCATTTCTCGTCACAGGTTACGATGCGATCAAGGAATGGGTCAGTTTCGTTCCGTAGAAGCAGTGCGGACGAGATCTCATATCGTCGGTTTCTTTGCTCCTCAGACAGCTCGTGAAGCACCCATCTTTCCAGCTTTTTGGTCTTTCCAATTTCCTTCAGATGCCGGGCAGCTGTGTTGTGACTGACGCCAAGAACCTTCGCTATCTCCCTGGTACCTTTGTGTGGATCCTCCTCTACCACATCTCTCAGCTTGTCCTCATCAACATCACTATGCCTCCCACGACCTTCATGTCCTTCCAAGCTCTCATCTCCATTCCGGAACTTCTGATACCAACGATACGCCGTCCGAATTGTGGAACATCCTTGACCGAATGCGGCGTTGATCTTCTCGTCCGTCTCCTTAGCTGTAGTGCCCAGCTTGAATTCATACAAGTAAATGCCTCGGATTACCCTTTTGTCCATCTGCAAAAAAGTCAATAAAGCTCTAAAGTTTTCCCACTTTTACATAGAAAATTTGGTACTCTCCGGTAGAGCAAAGTTTGCGCTTCTAAATGATATGCCACATGTTACGGTTTGCTCTTGATCAAACGCGTAAAGACGCGCCAAAAATTGGCGCGAGCCAGTGCCATTTAATTCGTTACAACCTAATAATTTTCCAGATCCGCAATCGCATAGAAGTAGAATGCGTGATATTCAATTTAATCAAACAAGGATTGACCCTACTCCTTGGGTTTTTTCTTGGCAAAAAATAAACACATTTTTATACTAATTGAGGGGTGGGGATTCTCATTATATGACTCGCTCCCCCCGTTCAGACATACGCTTCAGACCCTTCCCTTGTTAGGGGAAACCGAACAAGACCCTGAACTCTTCGCAAAAGGAACACGTAGATACTTGCTTGAGCCGTTGCGATAGAAGGGATGTAATTATCTTATTACAACGGCACAAAAACCTCTACCTGAAAAGACTCTACCTGTCGAAAGTGAGGTCAAGTTTCCTCATTTGCAAGAGCATCAGGGAACTCAACATCCTGCCTTCTCAGAACGAGAACATTGTTTACATATCAATGTCTTCTTTCAAACGTCTTCAAACGTCCTAAGGTTCATTAGACTTGTTTCGCTTTTTTTCGTTACTCAGTCACCCAGCTCTTTAGCGTGTTTTTGTTACAATCTTAGCATGTGATTACGATCCGTGCCCTGTAATAAATAAATAAATAAATAAACGACTTGATGTGGTCTGCCGAGAGACAATTCGGTGTTTGATTCTTCACAGAATGTCTGGTACCAATTCGCCGAGCCTGCTAGGTTGAATAGCCTGGTTGTCCCAGGAAAGGAATCCGAACCAGGAACCCGGTGTCGGGTGCATGCGACAACAGCGTCTCCTCGGACTGCGCCACCATGCGCTGCAGGAGGCTACGCCATTAACCAGTTGCGGAACATGACAATGAATTTGCCATCTGTTTAGAGGTCAACCCTTGATTTCTATATAGGATAACGGATAAAGGACGGCGTTACTCAGTCCCTTCTGGGATGCGCCACGTACTCTACTTCTACAGGATGTTGCGGAGGTGATTTAAATGCGAATTTGGCCACTATGACTTGCGGTGGTTAGCCGATGAACAAGTCAGCGCTCTATCCTTCCTCTGGTACCAATTCACCGACCCCGGAGGGATGGAAGGCTTGATTGGCTTGGCCGGGAAATCCGAACCAGGAACCTGGTATCGGGTGCACGCACTAGCAGACACCTCCTCCTCCGACTGCGCAACACACGCCCCTTAGTTTCTCTAAGAATAACTAATGACATCAAAAGAAGTGTGGAAATTTATTAACAAGAAATCACCGGGATTTTTTGTACCCTAAAACAACATACAACAGCGAGATACATAGACAGACAGAATACCTAAGGCGCTTATCAAAGGCATATTCAAAGCAGAGATAACTGAACACTATAAAATGTGCTAACATTTCTACACTCCTCTACTTGGTTGCTACAACCACTGCTGTTACAGCTTCTCTAATTTCTCGCTACTTTCAGTCAGTACATAAAGAGGAATACTGCACCGGGACTATCTATGAGACCTTCAGAAATTTGAACAAAGAGAGGTAGCATTGGAGTTGCTGCTTGAAGAAGATCATCAGTAGAATGGAAGATTTATGGGATTCTTGTACTTCTCCGGAGCCAGAATCAGAAGCAGCTGATGAAGCATAATCGCCGACAGACCCCAGATGCGGAACTCATGCGGCAAGAACTCGTCTGGATTGTGCGTAATGACCTGCAACATAGACTTTAAATCGGACTACCGTTGAACGAGAGATACGACGTTCTTGATAGCTTTCGAGCCAAGAGAGCAACTGGCCTCCCGGTTCCCAAGAAATTCAACACTCACAGTTGAACAACCGCGAGTGTCAGGATAAACGTGTTCCACACCTCACTTAAGCGCCCGATTTGTTCCGATTCATAAGGTCTGATGTCTCACATGGAACTAACTTTTCTTCTGCTGCAAAGCAGCAACTTTGAGATGAGATCCCATTCTAGCGAGACCCATCGGAGCTCTAGTTCTGTATCTGAGGCTTCTTACCAGAGAAGGGACTACAAGTGTCGAGATGAACTGAGGGAGACAAAACGCTGTTGGGTGTCGCGAGATCGACGATGCGCTTTTCTGCGGATCCGCCAGATCCATATTCAAGGACCCTAGACGGGAAAACCTACACGCCAAACAGGACTTTTGCATTGACCACCTGACTTAATGTGAGCCAGAAGGCTTGAAACACAGTCCATACACACTTCCGACAGAAAGTACGCCGGCGGACCAAGAAGAAGAATGCAGTAAAGGTCACCAACTCATTCAGAGCGGCGCAGTGGATTTGGCTCCTCGTACGTTACCCATTAAGAGTGCACATTTAATGGTCAACGATTTAAATTATCGTTAATATCTGGCTTAATATCTTGGGCGCGTGTAGCGCAGTGGGCGCGTGTAGCGCAGTCGGAGGAGGCGCGACTGTCGCGTGCACCCGATCCCAGGTTCCTGGTTCGGATTTCCCGCCCAGGCCAACCAAGCCTTCTATCCCTTCGGGGTCGGTGAATTGGTACCAGACGTGTCTGGGAAGGATAAAGCGCTGACTTGTTCATCGGCTGGCCACCGCAAGTCATTGTATGGCCAAATACGCATTCATGTCGCCTCCACGACATCCCGTAGAAGTAGAATGCGCTGGCGCATCCCAGAAGGGATTGAGCAACGCCGTACTTTATCCTTATCCTTATCTGGCTTAACGACTTAGCGGACATTTTCAGAAATTTAACGGGCTTTTTAAAGCACTATCTTCTCAATGAGTCTATCACTCTTGTTCTTACCTCTTTATTTGCCCCGGGTACCGATGTTTATGGTTTGTATACCACTTTCACGTCGAATTGGACACTCTTCTAGCTGGCGGCTAGGCTGCTGCTAACTTAAAACTTTTGAAAGCACAGCGAACTCTTCCAAATCGAAATGCACTTCTTCTACATTAGAACTGAGACTAACCAAAAAGATTAGAATAATTTTTTGTTCAAGCAAAATGTTAGTATAGCTCTCTTTGAAGTTTCAATTCGCTTACTTTCTTATTGGTGAACAATTCGTTTGACATTTTATTAAATTCTCATTTTCGTGGGAAAATAATGGTTTTAAGTTTTTATTTCTCAAGAGCAGGAAGGCAGCAAGTGCCAAAAGAAGAGACTGCGCCATGCACACGTCCAAGCAGTCGCAGTTTTTATTCGACTGATAGCAAAATTGCTGTTTGCATAGAATTTCACACCTATAAATGATACAACAAAAACAATTGCAAAGAACACCCATATCCTCACTTTAGGGTTTCATCTGGTAGCATTTACACTATCAATCAAATAAAAATCGCGACGAGCTTTTCGACTACATAGCACAATCTGATCTTTTTAATGCGCTAAATGATTGCTGCCCTGTTGCGTTTTAAAAGAAAGTTTTTTCTCAGAAAATAAAACTTTAAAAAGTTAGAGGAAGTACACTTCTTAACGTCTACTGCTTTGAAGCGGTTGAGCAGTAAGGATATGTGAGTTTAGTTTAACATTTGTAATATAATAATACATTAAAAGTTATAGCATCTCCTCGCTTCACTGATGAGCCACCGAGAAAAAATGTTCGTATGAAGGTTGCGGCGAAACAAACCTTTAAAAAGTTTTTGAATTTAGTAATATTAGGTGCATGATTTTTTAGTTTTTTTTTTTTTGCTATATGCTATTTTCAATATTTATACAATTATTACTCATTCGGCCAGCTGAACAAAAAAAAAATTCAAAGAAAGGTATACCAAGTTTTCCTTTAACAAAAAATTACTCTAATTATTAGGTTGTAACGAATTAAATGGCACTGGCTCGCGCCATTTTTTGGCGCGTCTTTACGCGTTTGATCAAGAACAAACCGTAACATGTGGCATATCATTTAGAAGCGCAAACCTTGCTCTACCGGCGAGTACCAAATTTTCTATGTAAAAGTGGGAAAACTTTAGAGTTTTATTGACTTTTTTGCAGATGGACAAAAGGGTAATCCGAGGCATTTACTTGTATGAATTCAAGCTGGGCACTACCGCTAAGGAGGCGGACGAGAAGATCAACGCCGCATTCGGTCAAGGATGTTCCACAATTCGGACGGCGTATCTTGGTATCAGAAGTTCCGGAATGGAGATGAGAGCTTGGAAGAACGTGAAGGTCGTGGGAGGCATAGTGATGTTGATGAGGACAAGCTGAGAGATGTGGTAGAGGAGGATCCACACAAAGGTACCAGGGAGATAGCGAAGGCTCTTGGCGTCAGTCACAACACAGCTGCCCGGCATCTGAAGGAAATTGGAAAGACCAAAAAGCTGGAAAGATGGGTGCCTCACGAGGTGTCTGAGGAGCAAAGAAACCGACGATATGAGGTCTCGTCCGCACTGCTTCTACGGAACGAAACGGACCCATTCCTTGATCGCATCGTAGCCTGCGACGAGAAATGGCTAATGTACGACAACAGGGGACGATCGCCACAGTGGGTTGACAGCGATGAGAGCCCCAAGGTTTTTGCGAAGCCGGAATTGCACCAAAAGAAAGTAATGGTGACAGTATGGTGGTGTTCGCTGGGAATTATTCACCACAGCTTCCTCCCTCCCGGTGAATCCATCACGGCAGAGAAGTACTGCATTGAAATTGAAGAAATGATGAAAAAGTTGAAGGATATCCGGCCGGCCTTGGTAAACCGAAGGCGAGTTCTCCTTCTGCACGACAATGCTCGCCCCCATGTAGCACGACTGACGTTGCAGAAATTGAATGAGCTGAGCATTGAAACTCTACCACATCCTCCGTTTTCTCTCGACCTCTCCCCAACAGACTACCATTTCTTCAAGCATCTTGGCGACTTCTTGGTAGGGAAAATATTCAAATACCAACAGGATGCCGAAAGTGCCTTCGAAGATTTCGTCAATTCCAGAACTTCTGATTTTTATGCTACTGGGATAAAAAAGCTCGTGTCACGTTGGCAAAGATGTGTAGAATCAGAAGGTTTTCATTTCGACTAATAAACTTGCCTACAAGCCGAGATATTAGCTGTTTAAATTTACAGTGGTTCAGTGCCATTTATTTCGTTACAACCTTATATCCTGTACCATGGAATCTGTAGTTTAACTTTTACGTAAAAGGATCTTTTCAATTTGGAAGAGTTCGTTTTGATTTCAACAGTTTCGGTTAGCTTAGAAGAGTGTCCAATTTGACTTGAAAAGTGTCTAATTTGGTTGGAAAAGAGTCCAATTCGACGTCAAAACGGTATATTATTCTCTTATTCTCCTGCTAAGATGGGAGAAGGTCGTTGATGTTAATGGTAGCTACCTTTAGATTGACTTTAAACAAAAAAAAAAATTACCCTATGGTGCAAGACTTTTCACAAACATAAAATATTTCAAAGGATATAACTGAACTACCTTGAATTCTCTGCTAAAAAAGACGGGCAGCGTGTACTCGGCGGTCTTCGTCAGGAACTTTGTGTACGCGTTCGATCGACAGAGTTCCTCCAAGGTCACTGAGAATAACGTTTGCACCTGCAAGGATGGACTATTGAACGGAATTTCTCAATATTTCGTCTCAGTCGCCTATCGAAAATCCCTACTGCCGGTAACGCTCACCTCATTGAGGTTAACACAGTCTCTTCTCAGAGATTCGCGCTCGAGACATCCTACTATCGGAACCACCGCCGTGGTCAAGCCGCGAGTCAAAACCGGCCTAAGGCGACCCCATACGTCGACCGATTTCGGGTCCACACCGATCTCCTCTTGAGTTTCTCGCAGAGCAGCCTGGAGAGCAGCTGTTCAGGTACGAAAAAAACAATCAGTCACTTGGAGCCCTAACTCCGAATGTGAAGCAGAGAATGGAATACAACTCATGAGATGAACTGAGAATGGCGGGAGGGGAAGCCGGCTGTGAGACTGCCTGCTGCAACTTTCTGCGAGCTTTTAGTCATTAGTTTCCGCCAAATCCAAAATTAAACAGCTTCTAAGGGCCTGTTCATACTTCGCAACAAGAGCGACAAAAGCGACAAGAGCGACTGGAGCGACTGGAGCGACAAGAGAGAATGGGGCGACGGACATGGCGTGGTGTACGTAAATAATTGCGTACTCCCCACTCCGTCCGCGACGAATGTAGAGTAAAATGCGTAATTATTTACGTACACCACACTACATCCGTCGCCACAGTCGCCACAGTCGCCCCAGTCGCTCTTGCCGCTCTTGTCGCTCTTGTCGCTTTTGTCGCGAAGTATGAACAGGCCCTAAAACCCCTTCCCACCCTCCCCAGGACAAACGCGCTACCAACTGAATGTAAGGTGTTACCTCCTCGATTCTCTCTCCTTCCTCCATTCGTCCGCCGGGAAAGCACACCTCGCCACGGTGGATCTTCAGGTGGATGGACCTTTTCGTGAACAGCACTGATGGCGACGACTTCATCTCTAGCAGGGGAATCAGGACCTGAACTCGAAGTTCACAACGGACCACAAGAATCGGTTACCTATATTCTTACCGACATTTCCGGAGGTGCGTTAGCGATACGGGGATGCATCGGAGTCGCATGATTCTTGGCTAATTTCTAGAAGCACATGCTTTGAAATGGCACGACGTCATGGGTCATATTCTAGTACTCTATGAGTTTCCTTGTAGATTAGGTGCGGATCATACCTGACAGGGCAACATTGATATTGTCCACATGTACTATACACGATCACTTGCTTGGGAATTTATGAATAGAACTCTTCGCAGAGTTGGGACAACGGAAGTTGTACCGTTGGCGGCATATTGATTCACTTGCTTCGCGGCTGACAATGAGTCGATCTTTCGCGCGACTTCATCGATTTTGGAGATGGCTCAAGTATAAACGATGCCAACCTCCTGCATCCGCTAATTATGAAACACGGAGCACGGTAGTCATAGCGCGAGTGGTTGTATTGCAGCGTGATGCTAGCCCTTTGAATACTCTACCCTCTTCAATTAACTCCAGCAATAGTGCCGATGCCTGCCCTCTAACTCTGATTTGGGTACCGTATCCGCAACAGTGTACGACTCCTTCCTCTATTAATGGCTCCGTGCACGCCAACAAAACGTGCTTGGATCATTGCGACAGGGTGTACATACAGTATGCCAGAATAGACTACAGCAACCTACAGTATTGCAGTATATCGTACTATTATTACAGTATTATTATTATCATACTCTATAATAATGCGCTAACTGATGAGTCATACTATCGATCGGCGTCGCCGCAGAAATTG
This sequence comes from Heligmosomoides polygyrus polygyrus, assembly GCA_947396885.1. Taxonomy (NCBI): domain Eukaryota; kingdom Metazoa; phylum Nematoda; class Chromadorea; order Rhabditida; family Heligmosomidae; genus Heligmosomoides; species Heligmosomoides polygyrus. Next base: position 101,866,483 of record OX377202.1, on the reverse strand, counting down.
TAAAATAGGGGGAAAATTCGGGGGAAATGGGGGAAAATTACAACACGAAAATAGCGAAAAATACCCAGACGTCTTCTCCCTGCCTGGAAGCTTCGGCCCTGGTGCCATCGAGGTCACTGAACACAAATCTGAATTTTGTTTTGAAGTATCGATCGCCATCAATCGATTTGATCAAATTACATGGCGCGAAAATAGCGGAAAATACCCAGACGTCTTCTACGTGCCAGGGGATTCGGAAGACGTGCGGAATACATCGCATGACGTGCCTGGGGGGGGGGACGGTCAGGAGGTACACCCGCCCCCTGCTGGGGGTGTGCGATCTTCCTCTCATCCCGCTTGCTCACCCACCCCCAACCCCCCTAGTCTTCACCAAGAGTCTAACGGCTGCCTTACGAAACTTTTGACACACAAAACAAAAGTTTGCGGTCTGCAGAACAGCGATGTTCCTCCTGACGCCACGCCCCCAGCAGGGGCGGATGTACCTCCTGTCGAGCTGCCCGTGAATGGGACTCAGAAGACGTGCCAAAGACGTTGCTCAACGTGTGTGTTTGGGGATCCAGGTAGACGTGCCGAAGATGTCGTCCAATGTGCCTGGGGATTCAGAAGGCGTACCGAAGACGTTGTCCGCTAAGGATGGATCATTGAGGGGGATCAGTATCAGTAATGGGGGAGCGTTTCACTAGGGGGGGACCAGTAGTGAGGAACCAATAGATCGCTCTATCATACTATACACTGTACGTACTGCGAGCCTTTTGTACTCCTAGGTAGGGAATAAAGCTGTACAAGTAGAGCAGCTAGCCGATGGGATTGTCCTTCGCTTGGTGATACTGCAGCATCGCGCGAAGTGCGAGGCACGCCGATAGGCGTGACGGAGCACTTGTTACAGTATATCGTACTGTTACAACCTGTATTACAGTATATCGTCAACACCTCTGTCAACTGCATGGCTGTCTATCACTCCACTTTATGTCAGCCGAACAATCATTTACCAGTCACTAGCACGTCAGAACCAGCTACGGTATACCTGCCGTAACCTCCCTTCACGAAAAACGCTTCCCTTTGGATTTTACCTGAACCTATCCGAACCGACGAGCTTGTCATTCCAAACCAACTATCCTGATTGAGATACGATACACTCAGTATCTATTCGTACACCATGCCAAGTATGCATATCGTAACCTAGCTAACATCCGTAGGTTCCAATTGCGATCGCCCGTTCTTGAAGCGGGAGCCTCAAAATCACTAACCTTCACGAAGACCTCCTCTGCGACGCTGCCAAAGGTCCTGCACGAGAGTTGCATCACTTTGCACGATTGGGTCTCGAAAATGTGACACTATTATATATTTCAATGCCTAGCGAACAAATATTTTTATTGATTCTCACTCTTTCTACACAAAAACCTAGGGGATGAGGGGAGACATTTTGGAACGCCGTGTAAACAACTGCCATGCGTAGCCATTGTTTGCATATAAGCATGATATTCAGAGGTAGTATTAAACGTAGTAGTATTAACGTAGTATTATATTAGGTTGTCCCATAAGTCCCGCCGATTTTTTCAACGATTCATTGCGGATTCCGCCAGCGGTTTCCTGCATAGCGCTATACAGCGATGATTAGGTCTATCAGATCATGTATTGCTTTTCTTTCTTCATCCTGAATTTTGTCAATTTTTAGGCCATTAAAGTGGAAAGTGAAAATGTAAAAAAGTAGCCATTTGCGCACTTGTTCTCTCCGCTTAGGTTTGTAATTTTTGCGCAGTTTTTTATAGCATTTGGAAGACAGTGTTCTGTACTACAAGAGTGTGTGTTGGTCCTATTTTCTCACTTGTTCTTTATTGATTTTTAGTCCACCAATTTGGGACGTCCGACTTTTCCGTCAACGAAATTTTACCGAAACTCCTGCTCTGTGTTAGGACTTTTTTGCTCGGTGTTATATATCGTTCGAAAGAGAATGTCTTGCTCTATAAGAATTCATGTCGTGTTTATCGGCTCATGCTAATTTCTGTCAAATGTCAACAAAATTCCAAAAAGAGAAAAATCATCTTCACCAACAACTCCTTCTCCTTGTTCAGTCTGTCTTGCTCCATTTTATATGACGAGTGATACAACACTCGAAAGAGCATCGTTTGTTCTATCAGAATATATGATTTGTTCTTTGGCCATTGAAATTTTTGATTATTTTCAGGTCGTCAAAATGGAGCAGTGCCAAGTCGACAAGGATGAGCACTTTTGGCACCTTCTTCTCTTTGCTTTCAACTAGGGTTCTAGTGCGGCTAGGACACTAGAACCATGGTTTATCGTACAAACACTAT